>OVBB01000035.1:0-102316 GCA_900406415.1 Isatis lusitanica
ATAATAACCGATAAAATCAATTTTATGTGTTTTGAGGTTTCGAACTTTCAAGGAGATATAGATTTCGAACTTTGTTTATGGGGAGATTTAGCACGAGGTCATAGTTTGGGCTGCATCTGGTGCTATATGATACTTCTCATGGAGAAATAGATCGTTTTCCCTTTTTTTTTCTGTGAAACAAACTTCTATCCTAAAACGGAGAGTGTCAAACATGCAAGTGCCTTTCTTTTTCTGTTGTGATCTTTTTCGAAATTATGCAAGTATCTAAAATTGATAATGCTTTTTCAGTCTTTTTGTTCACTGTGACCTAAATATGGTTATGCTAGTTAGCAAACAAACAAAGAGAGAGAGAGAGATAAAAAGACAGGTGGCAGTTGATTAGTGGAAGCAGGAGATGAAAGCGGGAGTGAAGCGAAGGACCTGGACTTTCCCGAAGCAAAAACTCCCGCTCCTTCACAACAAATGCCAATCATGTTCAGACTCCCTCTCTCTCTACACCTTATATAAACACTGCAACTTCAACACCAGTTTCCTTCATTCTTATAAAAAATAATTTGATAAAAAAAAATATATATATTTCTGTTTCTGTTTTTCTCCCTTTTGTTTCTTCTGTTTCGTTAAATAACAACAGAAAAAGAAAAAGAACGAGAGAAAATTATCAGTTTGAAAACCACAAAAACTGCAGAGAAACTTCGAAAACATCTGTCAAGAAAGAGGTAAAAAGAAAAGTTAAAATCATCGACACGAGAAACCCCTGTTTCTGAATAACAAGATGGCGGGGAAAGATTCTAGCTGGGACGACATCAAGAACGAAGGCGTCGATCTCGTACGCATATTCTTTCTCCATCTTAGCTTACGATTTCGATTCCAGTCTTTTATACTTGAAACGCTGCTAACCCTGTGTTGGCTGAGCAGGAGAAAATACCGATCGAGGAGGTGCTTACGCAGCTGAGATGTACAAGGGAAGGACTGACAAGCGACGAAGGCCATACTCGGCTCGAGATCTTTGGTCCTAACAAGCTCGAAGAGAAAAAGGCAAAGACCTTTAGATAAACCTTCCTCATTTTGTTTTCCTGTCCCTTCACTCCCACGAAAACTTATTTTTAACCTATTTTGATCACACAGGAGAGCAAGGTTTTGAAGTTCTTAGGGTTTATGTGGAACCCTCTCTCGTGGGTCATGGAGTTGGCTGCTATAATGGCTATCGCTTTGGCCAACGGCGGAGTATATCACCTTCCCCTCTTTCTTTGCACAAATCCGGATCTGTCATCTTTCTAACACATTTTGAAACAACTTGTAAAATCTGCAGGGAAGGCCACCGGATTGGCAAGATTTCGTGGGTATCACGGTTCTTCTAATCATTAACTCTACCATTAGCTTCATTGAAGAAAACAATGCCGGAAATGCAGCAGCCGCTTTGATGGCTGGTCTAGCTCCCAAAACCAAGGTAACTTGTACAAAAAGTGAGTTATGTACAAGCTAGCAAAAATTAGTGGATGATTACTGATTGAAAATCTCTTTAAAACCATTCAAAAGCTTCTGAGAGATGGGAAGTGGAGCGAGCAAGAGGCAGCAATATTGGTCCCCGGAGACATTATCAGCATCAAATTGGGTGACATTATTCCAGCAGATGGTCGTCTCTTGGACGGTGATCCTCTCAAGGTTGATCAATCTGCTCTCACCGGTGAGTCTTTACCAGTAACCAAGAACCCGGGCCAAGAAGTTTACTCGGGTTCCACCTGCAAACAAGGAGAGATAGAAGCTGTTGTGATCGCCACCGGTGTTCATACTTTCTTCGGCAAAGCTGCTCATCTTGTAGACAGCACGAACCAAGAAGGCCATTTCCAGAAAGTGTTGACTGCGATTGGGAACTTCTGCATCTGCTCCATCGGCATAGGTATGATCATTGAGATCGTTGTGATGTATCCTATTCAGCACCGTGCGTACAGAGATGGAATCGACAACCTTCTTGTGCTTCTCATTGGTGGAATCCCAATTGCAATGCCAACTGTTTTGTCTGTCACCATGGCCATTGGATCTCACCGTCTCTCCCAACAAGGAGCTATCACAAAGAGAATGACAGCAATTGAAGAAATGGCTGGAATGGATGTTTTGTGCAGTGACAAGACCGGAACTCTTACACTCAACAAGCTTACTGTTGACAAGAGCATGGTTGAGGTTTTCGTCAAAGACTTAGACAAAGACCAGCTTCTTGTGAATGCAGCAAGAGCCTCTAGAGTTGAGAACCAGGATGCTATCGATGCTTGCATTGTAGGAATGCTTGGAGATCCCAGAGAAGCAAGAGAGGGCATCACTGAAGTCCATTTCTTTCCTTTTAACCCTGTGGATAAGCGTACTGCTATAACTTACATTGATTCCAAAGGAAACTGGCACCGTGTCAGCAAAGGCGCGCCTGAGCAAGTAAAAAATGCATATTCTTCATTTCCTTCTTCTCTCGAGAGTTGTTAAGTTCTTTCCCACTGATTGGTCTCTGTAATTTGTAGATCATTGAGCTCTGTAACCTTCGGGAGGATACAAAGAAGAGAGCTCATGACATCATTGACAAGTTTGCTGACAGAGGACTTCGTTCCCTTGCTGTTGGTAGACAGGTAAAAGCTTTAGTGCCGATTCCGGATGTTTGGAGACAATATGCGTTTCTTTCTTTATTAAAATGCTCTTTTCCTCTTCTGGCTGTCATTAGACTGTCTCCGCAAAAGACAAGAACAGCCCTGGAGAGCCATGGCAGTTTCTTGGTTTGTTACCTCTCTTTGACCCTCCACGACATGACAGTGCAGAGACAATCAGACGTGCCCTTGACCTCGGTGTCAATGTCAAGATGATCACTGGTGACCAGCTCGCCATTGGTAAGGAAACTGGTCGTAGGCTCGGTATGGGCACCAACATGTATCCTTCTTCTGCTCTACTTGGGCAGGAGAAGGATGAATCTATATCTAGCCTTCCTGTTGATGAACTCATCGAGATGGCCGATGGATTCGCCGGTGTCTTCCCTGGTAAAACAATCAAACCTAATGTAACATGTTATATTAGCGGAATCTTGTATTCACCAACGAATCTGTTTCATCTGCCTTGATTAGAACACAAGTATGAGATTGTGAAGAGGCTCCAAGAGATGAAGCACATTTGTGGCATGACTGGTGATGGAGTGAACGATGCCCCGGCTCTCAAGAGAGCTGACATTGGAATAGCTGTTGCTGACGCGACTGATGCAGCGAGAAGTGCATCTGACATTGTACTAACCGAGCCAGGGCTTAGTGTCATAGTTAGTGCTGTCCTAACGAGCAGAGCCATCTTCCAGAGGATGAAGAACTACACAATCTATGCAGTTTCCATCACGATCCGTGTAGTCATAGGCTTTATGCTTCTTGCACTCATATGGAAGTTCGACTTCTCACCATTCATGGTCTTGGTAATCGCGATCCTGAATGATGGTACTATTATGACGATATCAAAGGACAGAGTAAAGCCTTCTCCACTTCCTGATTCATGGAAACTCAAAGAGATTTTTGCCACCGGCGTTGTTCTTGGCACGTACCTAGCAGTCATGACTGTCGTTTTCTTCTGGGCTGCAGAGAGCACTGACTTCTTCTCGGTAAGAGAACACTACCAAACTATGAAGACTTTTTATTCACCAGATCAAGTAAGTGTCTTTGATCCTCAGTTTGTTCCTGGCAATTGCAGGCAAAGTTTGGAGTGAGATCTATCAGTGGCAATCCGCACGAGCTTACAGCAGCTGTTTACCTCCAAGTTAGTATCATTAGCCAGGCGCTTATCTTTGTTACAAGGTCACGTAGCTGGTCATATGTTGAACGTCCTGGCTTCTGGTTGATCTCTGCCTTTTTCGTAGCTCAGCTGGTGAGTTAAAGCTTCAGTCTTCTTAACTAGAAATAATTTGAAAGAAAGAAGCCTCAGTGTACTGACACCGTTCTTGTTTCTTGACATAAGGTTGCTACTCTAATTGCCGTGTACGCAAACTGGGATTTTGCAAGAATCAGAGGTACTGGGTGGGGATGGGCAGGAGTTATCTGGCTCTACAGTATAGTTACTTACATCCCATTGGATATCCTCAAGTTCATCATCCGATATTCACTAAGTGGTAGAGCCTGGGATAATGTCATTGAGAACAAGGTGCGGTTTTGATGAGACCGATAATGAGAACAAGAACACCAGTCCTTTCTGCATTACTGTTTCTAACGTTGTTCCTTTTGTTCAGACCGCTTTCACGTCAAAGAAAGACTATGGAAAAGGAGAGCGAGAAGCACAATGGGCACAAGCTCAACGTACCCTTCACGGATTGCAACCTCCTCAAAGCTCAGAAATGTTCAACGACAAGAGCACTTACAGAGAACTTTCAGAGATAGCAGATCAGGCCAAGAGACGGGCTGAAGTCGCAAGGCAACGCTTAATTAACTGATTAGTCCATAACATCATGTTCCTCAGAATATGGCCTTACAACTTTTCCTCTCTTCTAATTTCAGGTTAAGAGAGCGTCATACCTTGAAAGGTCACGTGGAATCAGTAGTGAAGCAGAAGGGACTTGACATCGAGGCTATCCAGCAACACTACACCCTGTGATCTCAGAAACAAGTGTTGCTCACTTTAGTTTAGAACCAACCACAAGAGTATTGAATAATAGACCACCTTCATCATCAGAAAATACTGCAAAAAGAAAAAAAATGTTTCTTTTATCAGCAGTGGCTGTTGGCTGCTTTATTTGTTTTGAGATATTCTTGTTTTTTTGCCTTTACAAAGCTAATAAGATTTTACAATTACTTAGAATTCTTGTTCCACCATCGACTCTATTCTGGTCTTAACCCTGACAAAAGGAAATTGCATCAAACCAAAAAATTAGAACGAATTGTTCTTCATTGCAAATGAGAAGAACAATACCAATCGATCTTCTACAATCCAGTGTGTCTGTGTTGGATCTGCAATTTTTGGCCTTCACTAATAAACATGAAGAGAAGTACATTTTCTAAGAACTTTATAAAATAGCACAAGGATTGAGATAGGAGTCAGAGAAACTTAATCATTAAACCATTTATTATGTAAAGTTTGATAAGATGGAGGACAAAAACAGATTCTGATATAGATCAACTGTACAACCCATAGAGCTATAACGAATTAACAGATAAAATTTATTTATCATTATTTAAGCCTCCCTCGTTAGAACTGTATAAAAACTCTACTAAACTCTCCGGTTACTTCATCTGACTAGACGATGATTTACTGATGCAGCTTCGTGTGGTTTCTCCTTGCATGCTCAAGATACCAGAGCGCTCCTTCTGCTGCATGCTCAGCCGCAGATTTCTTCTTGCGTTTGGGATCCCCAAAACATTCCAAAACAGTTGTTCCTGAAGAATCTCTAATCTCAACCACAACTTTGTATGTAAAGCTGAACCAAAAACAAGCAAAAAGAAAAAATCAAGTTCACGCAAACAGGTTGTGATTCGAAAGGGGAGCAAGTGCAGGCAAGGTATGTTTCGCGTACAGTCGCATATGAGAAGGTCCATCGACTATGCAGCAATCATAAACCGGAGGTTTCCATCGCTTGGAAGTACAAATTTCGTGTAACAAGGATTTTGCAGACCCTTTCTTAGATTCATCTGGACCAAGCGTTTACACAACGGAATGGAGCAAACCTCAGTATGAGAATAACCAGAATTTATTGAACCAAAACCTAAAAATTCGATCTTTATTATG
Source organism: Isatis lusitanica (assembly GCA_900406415.1). Lineage (NCBI taxonomy): Eukaryota > Viridiplantae > Streptophyta > Magnoliopsida > Brassicales > Brassicaceae > Isatis > Isatis lusitanica. The sequence continues at coordinate 5,722 of OVBB01000035.1, forward strand.
TTTCCTGAGCACTTTATAACGAATTAAACCTAAAATTTGTCAGGAAAATATAAATTAAAGAAGGTGAAGAAAAAGTGGTACCTTTGGATGCTGATTTGGCGTCTTCATCCGGTTTAGGAAGAGGCTGATTCTCTTGTGTGATGTATACGCCTCTTGTGCTGTTAGGATCGATCTGAATGTTAGAGAAAGAAGATTTGGCATTGTCTTCCTCAACCTCATTCACCTTTTTCAGCTTCAACTCACTCATCTCTTCGTCTCTCTGCCTTGCCACAGTAATTGGCAACATCATCATTCTCGGTTTCTGATAAAACAATTGTAAAAAACGAAGAATTATCACCGGTTCCGACAGACAACATTTAGTACAGAAAAATGTTCTGTTTTTAAGACAAAGACTTTTGGTAAGAAAAATAGCCAAATCAAGGAGGAAATAGACAGAACGATCTCTAAATAGAAACACAGGGATTTAGTACAGAAAGCTATCAGTTTCATCTTAACGCCCTCTAATGTTACTGCAAAAGAACAGAACATACGACTTTGGAAATAAACCGAATGAATAAAAAATATTACCAGAGAGGAATTTATGGGGATAGATGAAGGATCCAAAGGAGGAATATCTTTGAGGCTGATGATCGATTTTGATGGGTTTTTGCTTATCCGCTTCGTTTCCTGATCCTCCATCTCTCATATTCTACTAAATTCGTCAAGTTTCGGTTTCGGGATTCGCGAAATTGCATGAGAAAAATTTGCCTCGAATTTGATAGAAAAATGTAATGTCAAATATCGGACAACGGGTAAGGTTAATAAATCAGAATGCTTTCTAGTTTCTATTAAAGTTGTCTTCTTTTTGTTGGTCAGAAAGTCAATGTTTTTGTCTCTTCTTCTCCTCGCCTAACCTTAATTAAGTGTGCTTACCAAATTACTTGACTCGAGACTGATCTGTGGGCTAATACCCATTTATGTGGAACTTACTGTTTTCAGATTTCTCGTGGCAATGATCAAAAACAGAAAAAAGTGGAATTTGCCGAAGAACCAACAAAAGAAAATTCACATATACGTTGAAATGAAAAGATACAATAGGGAAAACAAAACACCAAAAAGAAAGAAAGTTCTTTTATAAAATTCGCAATGATCCGCCGAGATCCACTGGTAAAAGAGGGATGAGTGAGTGCAAGACATCGGTTATAAGTGGTCTGTAACTTGGCTCAGGCTGGACACACAAGACAGCAACCGCAGCAACCTGTTCGGATCCATTCCAGAGGAAAAAAGATTGTAACTTTTTGGATATTTGGATAATAGAGTGTGCGAGGAGAAATAAGTTTTTTTTGATGAAGCTCACCTGATAAAGATGCTTCAAATCCATGGTTCCTTTGATCGCAGGATCCAAGATGTTGGGAAGATTGGCCCTGTCACTGAGCTTAGGTACAGCCTGTTCAAGAAACATAACAAAGACGATTAAACCGGAGGATTTATTGCTAAACGAAGAGAGTTTGTTTCCTATTGAAAGTTGTACTGTACGTACCCAAGTGACAACGGATTCTGGTTCAGTTGATGGTTTCTCGACTGATTTCTTCCCAAGGAGAAGTTCGAGGAGAATCACCCCAAAAGAGTAGACATCATTCTTGTCTGTAACTTTCCCTGAAAGATGAAAAAGACAAGAGAAATATCTGAGCAACTCATATGTGAAGAACGGAACCTGAGAAAAATTAGCTGCAACAGTGTTAGACTACGTGACAGATACACTTGCTTAGTTACCATCAAGAAGATACTCGGAAGCTCTGTTTCCTAAAGTTCCAGTAAGCTTCAGATTTTTGTTCTGAGTCATCAACACAGTGGCAAACCCAAAATCTGATATCTGCAGAGAATGAACAGATCCTTACAAACTCATGTCTTTATTATAAGAAGAATTTTACATTACACATCAATCTTTTATCTTGTTACCTTTGCGTTGAAATCGGAGTCTAGAAGGACGTTAGACGATTTCAAATCTCTGTGAACTACTGGAGGATGGCAATGCTCGTGAAGATACTCTAATCCTCTTTATAAAAGAGAAAAACTTTGTAAGCATACAAATACTCTAATCCTAAATCTTTGAAACTATTTATGGTTGAATGGACTTTACCGTGCTATATCAACCGCGATTTTCATCCTAAGCTGCCAAGTTAAACCTGACCCTTGACGAGGCCCTTAAAGTATCCAAAATAAGGGAAAATTAAATCAAAATCAGACGTGAAAATATTGAACAAATGGTGCCTAAGCTTGGACCATTTCCCTTACCATGCAACTGACTCTCCAAAGATCCATTCTGCATCATCTCGTACACAATACATCTCGTTTGGCGATGGACGCAAAAACCCAAAAGGGAAATTATGTTCTGATGCTTGATCTTAGCCAACCAATCTACCTCATTCTGCATAGAAATTCAACAAGAAAGCAAAAAAAAGAAAACCGAGTTATGGTTTATATGGTTTGAAACAGTGGAAGGAGTCTTGTGATTCAAGCCGATCAAACCTCAAACTGTTTTTCAATGTCTGTCTCCCCACAACCATCAAGTTTCTTCACAGTGACAGAGGACTTTTCATCAAGACAAGCTCTGTAAAGGCATCCACGACCACCTCGGCTCAACACATTGCTATCGCTAAACTTGTTTGTTCCAGATTCCAGCAGTTGATATTCATACACAGGGATAGTTCCTTTCGTCACAGAATCAATCTTGTGTACAATCGGTTTCGTGGATACACTCTTCACAGAATCTTCAGAATAAGCAAAGAACCAAAATAAGGGCGACAAGAGCAGGCAAATTATACCTGAAAGGTGTAGAAGATATAAGAGATAATAAACTTGAATACCGGGATTTCGCTTGATCCCAGTGAAGCTGTTCTTCAGACTTCTGTACCTCCATAGCAAGAGGTACAGAAGCAACGTGACTGTGACACAGAGGAGTGTTGATGAGACTATAAGAGCAATTAGAATCTTCTTGTTCAAGTCCTCGCGAAGCACCACTTTAACAACGGGAGGCCCTGAAAAAGATACCAATTGAAAAAGGTGAACTTTTTTGTTTCTCAGTGACAGATAAAATCCAATCTGATTCAGCACTTGCATCGCTACAGAAAATCCCCTGGAAGCAATTTTTGCCCTAAATTATCGGAAAGTTTCCGTTTTTCTTCCGGAAATAGTATCAAATTCAACTAAATTCGATTCCTTTTGGCTTCCTCTAGCAGACCCATTTCGGAAACTTAAAGAGCTGGTAAGACTTAAATGAGTAGCTCGGTTTTGATATTGACTTGTAAGGAAACATGGAGATTCCAAAAGGGGAAAAACTAGTAATTTACCTGGGGATTGAGCTCCACCCACTCGCGGAGAAGCTTGAGAAATAGGGATTTCTTGGGAAGTAGATGAAGCGAAAACAACGGAAGAATCTTCTGAATTAATCACAGAAGCAACGGAGAAGAAGGAGAAACCGAGAACCCAAATGGGTAGTAAGAAAAACAGGAAATGACGAAGGAGACACATTTTTCTTTTTTTGGGTTATTTCACAAACATGCAGAGAAAGGAGGAATAAGGGAGAAAGAAACTAGGAAGCTTCCTCTTCTAAGTCTTGCTTCTTGCACTTCGTCTGTCTTGTTTTATGGAGATGGAAGGAAATCTTGAGATTATCTTGTCTGGAGATGGGGACAAGAGGGAAGGACACTGTTGGGGTTGGGAAACAGAGAGAAGGACAGTGTATTGCTGGTTTGGTCTTCATGTGGCAGTTATGAAAAGGTGGAAAAGGTGGAACCAAAAAAAGAGAAGAGTGCCGAGAGAGAGAGAGAGACAAACCCGGACGTGGGGTGATTAGACGTGGAAATGTGGACTGATAGAGAAATTAAGCTCGACTTTTCATTAGATTCTTCTTAATTTTTTATTTTCCATAAGAGTAATATTTACAAAAGTTGAACATCCCAAGGTAGATGATGCTACTATGCCGTCTGATAATATTTTTTTTTTTTTTAAATGTGTCATCTTTCATACGTAAAGCTAAAACAGAAAGACTTTCTGACGCCAACGTCAAATCAATTAAATTATAATAATAGTAATACTGAAGTTTTTGTTTTGAATTTTTGAAAAGTTCCAGAGATCATAGTATTATTCATGTTTGAAATTTACACATTTATCTGTCGCCGAAGAAATTGTTTTAGATCAATTTTTAAGTAATATGATGTGATATATATATAGAAGGAAAAAAAGGAATATAGTAAATGGATTATGTAATCTCTACAGATTTGTTTGCATCGAGGCGCATTAATCCAAATGATTCGATTGGGTCACTGTGCAAATTCAATTCATGCGGATTTAGTGAACAAAAGGACAAGTCGTCGTGGTTGAAGAGTGAATCCAACAAATATTTTGGTTTTTAAAATTGGAAGAAAGGTCCAAAACTTTTAGCATTATTCATGTGAACTTTCTATGTCTGTCCTCTTCAACTTTAATTACCGACACAAGTGGTCACATACACTCACACAGCTGTACAGTTGACAACCCAAAATAAAAAAGGACCATGATTGGGCCTTCAAAATAATATTGAACCCTAGATGAGATTGGGCCTTTTAATAAGGCCCAATGAAGAAAAGCGTTTCCAAATTTCGAAAAGTTCCAGTCATCACTAATTCTTCTTCTTTTGCTTATCTTCTTCGATCGATCAAATCTGGAGAGTGAGTAAGGAAACTCATGGATCTACCTGAAGAATGTTGGGAACTCATCTGTAAATTCATCGATGAAGATGATTATCGATTCCTGGAATCCGTCTCACTCGTATCGACCACATTTCTCTCCATCACCAATCGCGTCCGCTCCACTTTCATCATCACCGATCGGACTGTTCCCTTTCTCCACAAGCATCTCCTTCGGTTCCGGAAAGTGAAGCGAGTCAGGTTCCATGATTTCCATGAAAATATCAACTCTATCCTTCTGCAGGTTTCGCTTTCCGGTTTAGATTTGGAATCGCTCGATGTTTCGGGGACGCCGTGTTTTCCAGATTTCGCGAAATCGGGGATGAAGACGATGAGTAACCTCAAGGAATTTAACTGTTCTGGAGTCTGGGAGCTCCGAGAAACCGATCTCGTCTCGATCGGAGTGTGTTTCCCGTCTCTGCAGAAGCTGGACATAAGCTATCCCGACTCTCTCCCGAGCCCCGTCTTTGATTCTGGGATCATCACTCTTTCTTCGAACCTCAAGGGGCTTTTGAAGATCAACGTTTCTGGTAATAACCTCATCACAGACAAGTCTTTGGTTTCTCTGTCCCAGAACTGCGTCCACCTGAGAGAAATCGTCTTCCGTGACTGCGATTTCGTTTCATCCGACTGCATCCACTTCCTTCTGCGTAATTCTCGAAACCTGGAGTCCCTTGCCGTCAACGGGATAGGGTGGAGGCCGAGGGTATCTTTCTCCGACGATGCTTTCCTGTTCTCCCGTCGTTTGTCTGAGCTTGACCTCTCCGATTCGTTTCTATCCGACGAGCTGCTCCGTTTGATTGCCGACGCCAAGCTTCCGCTGAAGAAGCTTATTCTCTCCAACTGTCAATGTCTGACGTTTGATGGGATCTTGTACTTGCTGACCAAGTACCAGACACTGGTTCACTTGAATCTTGAAGGATCGAGTTTCCTCTCTGATGAGATGATAATGGAACTTGGGACGTTCCTTGGGCGCTTAACCTTTGTGAACCTCAGTTTCTGTGCCAAGCTAACTGGTGTGTCATTCTTCAACATCATCGAAACGTGTGTTTCCCTCGAGTGTGTGAGAATGGAAGGGACGAATTTTGGAGTGGAAGAAGAAGATTCCAAGGAACTGGATGTCAAGTCAGGGGTCAAGTCTTTGTACATATCTGGAAACCACAATTTGAGAGATGAGTGTCTCGATAAGATATCACGCTATTGCCCTTTTGTAGAAACTCTTCAAGTGGATCATTGTCCTGCCATCACGGGAGATGGGATTCTTCAAGTTTTGAGGAATTGTGGCGAGCTAACTTGTTTAGATGTAAGCGGGTGCAGTGGCGTAAGGAGTCTCGGTGTAGTAGACTTTGAGTTTCCAAAGTTGGAGTCTTTGCGAGCATGTGGAACCTGGATCGACGACGAAGCCCTAGGTATGATCAGCAGAAGATGTCGAGGGTTGTTGCATCTTGATCTGAGAGGATGCTTGAATGTGAGATCAAGAGGGGTGAAGGAGGTCGTGCAGAGCTGCACACGTTTAAGAGAGATAAACCTTAAGAATTGTGAAGTTGACGATGGGATTTTCACTTGGATGGTTTGTGCTAATCCATCTCTTAGGAAAATCGTACCGCCATGTGGGTTTTCTATAACTAGAGAACTCCGGAAATTCTTGCTGCGTCATGGATGTGTAATCTGCCAAGGTTTTCCATAGTAAACCCTGCCATTGGAAGAGATGGTGACAACATTGACAAGACTGATCTTTTTGAACCGAGGAACCTAAGATTGATTTGTGATGAAAGAAGAATCTGCAAATATGGTCTAAATGAAGACAACCCGTTAATCTTAATTTGCGTGCATATATCTCACTTTCCATCTTTAAAATTTGTCTAGCCAAAAGCGGGCTTGAGTTGATTTTTCTTTAAATGTTCAGCCATTCTTCTTATGTTTCGTCTTTCGACAATGGAAGTATGAAACATGACAATATTTCAAATCAGAGCAATTAAGGTCATAACACAAAATTCAGAACAGAGTCGAAAGTAATAAAAAATATCATTCTTTTCCCGTTTTTCTTTTCTTATACCGAGTCGGGATCAGAGAATGTTAAGAAGGCTTGGCGATGAGCTACATCAGCCATAAGATGGCGTCACACTGCATCTGTAATCTGGATGATTCTTGAATGCAAAAAGCAACTCGAAGCAGATAACTAATTTCCTTCGTGTTCCGCTTAATCTTCCAACACTGCCTTGTGTTTCATCCATTGCTTTCTGAAATGATAGGTGAACAAAGCATGTTTTATTATTAGACCAAATGCTCTAAAAAACTAAAAGACTTGAAGGATTCAAAAGGAAAAACTTACAGCTTGCTCGCTCAGATGTCGATGAATAACGAACCTGTCAATAACATCGCCTGAATATCTCGCGGCGAATGCTTCTCTCGACGAGAGGCTTCTTGGTAAAGAAATTTGACGATGGTGATTGAGAGGGTATGTCTGATGAGAAGGTCGAGAAAATACGGATCAGACACATCAATTGTAACCTGTGCTTGTGTCTGAGGAGACGAAGCGCCATGAGTGACTGTTCTAAGAGTGAAAGACGAAGAAGATGAAGCAAAATCGCGTAATAAATGGCGTTTCAATTGCTTTGGTCCGGTTTTATGTATTATTATTAAGCGATGGATGTTACCCGGGTTGAAGGAACGGTTCACTCTGTTTTTTCTTAAACCGATTACTCGCTTCAGGAGGAATCTAAATCCGAATGTGGTTAAAGCATTTGATTGCATCTCTCTGGTAACTGTGAATAATTCACTTTTCATGTTTGAGATAGATACGTTGTCTAAAACTAACTTTATTATCAAACTTCCCACACTTGCCTGAACAGCCTGCAAGAATAAACTGTAGTAGAACAACTTTCCTCGCCAAAATGATGGATAAGAGAGAGACCCAAATATTATCTCTTTCGCCAAAAAGAAAAGAACAAAAGGAGTGTTACTGAGTTCAAAACTTGTAATCTGGGTTGTCACGAAGGCCGAGTTTTGACAGTGAAAGGCAGTAAGAGTCCCAGTCCGTTCGTCTCATATACTTCAATAGTTTCTTTCGTCTCTGCACCATTGCTATAAGTCCTTTTCTCGAATGCTTGTCCTAGATTAGGTTATATAGGATACGCGATCAGGTCACAGTAGAAAATCTGCCGCTAATAGCTTCAGAAGAGAGAAAAGGATTTAAAAAGTTTACCTTTTTATGTAGAACAGAGGATAGATGCTTGATCTTAGTAGTCAGTTGTGCCACTACAAGGAAAGACCATAGAGATCACTAAACAATAATGTAACAAAAGAAAATGACCTCTGATCAACCCATTAGAATTAGCCTTGTAGTATAGTGTATAATCGTCTTTATTTACCTTGAACACGTGCAGAACCACAATCCGATTCCGACATCTTGAACTCTTCCCTGACCTTTGCAAGCTGGATCTTCATCTTCTCCGCAGATGACATGTTCTCCGGGTGGAAATACTGTGATTGATTTTACACATGCACAACATAGTCAGTGTCATAAAATTCCTAATAAAGCGACGAAGATTTAAGAGCTAAGAAGGAAAAAAGACTTACAGTTTCAACTAGCTCATCTTTGGGAGGCTCGAGCAAATACTTTGGTGTACCATTTAAAACGCTGAGAAAATCCAAGTTGTTATCTGCAAGCAAATCAAATTTAAGTCACAACCAAGAGCTCAGCAACGACCTCAAGCCCCAAGCATAAAGTTTAACACTTTGCTGTCGCGTAGTAGTAGTTCACAAGTAAGAGATGGAGTGAGTTATATCGGAATCCACAGTAAAATTCTCCAGTTCTATCCTTGTGTGTTTGCGATTTTAACCAAACATTGAATATGTAAAGAGAGGGAACAGGGGAAGAAAGAGTGATGAGAGAGCTTCTGAACGTACAGGTAAGTTTTTTTTTGGCTTCTGCTTCCTTGGATTGTTGAATATCAGACCTCAATCCATCGAAGGCTAACCCAGTCTTTCTCTGTGCTGCTTCCTCTTCCACCTCTCTCAGCTTCACAAGCCTCTGGTTCAGCTCCTGCAATGAGAACCAACCTTCTTCTTTCTTTCCTTGTGGTCTATACAGTGTCAGTATCTCGCCCAGCTCTTTCGTGTCGTATCTCTTGATAAACTCCGATTTCATCTCCTCTGACTCATCTCCATTCTTCTTCTCTTGTTCAATCTCCTCCCCGAAGACGGAAATGGGCAACGCCTCTGCTCCTCCGAACACATTTGAACGGACGTTATCACTCGCTTTCGTCTTCATAATACTCTGAAGGCTTGATAGGTTTGACCATCTCGTCTCGCTGTTAGCTTGCGGCCTCATCTGCCTCAAGTTTTGCTTTAGGTTTTCCATAGGCGTAGTACCCTCTTTGTAATCTCCGGCCTTTGACAGCACATTTTTCTTGTAAATCTCCTGCAAACCCCTCGCCGGCGGACCTTCTGCTCTCTTCCGGAACTCGTTGAGATTCCTCCTGATATCCTGAAAATCGCCGCCGGTCTGAGCTCTCGCATCGAGTCTGGCGAACTGTCTCCTCCCGTCCTGAGGCTGGCTCTGGGATTGTTGTCTCAGGCTGCTCTTGATACCACTGAAGTAGGATGAGATTTTGAAATCCGACGGCGATTGAGAAGGTTGTTCGCCAGATTCGTTCCCGTCTTGAGGAGGTGAAGAGGATGTCGAGAAAAGATGAATCAGAGACGGGTTAGAATGTAACCTTTGCTTGCGTCTGGCGAGACGAAGCGCCATTGAAGCTGATCTTGGCGGCTCCAAATGCTCTGCTTTAGGGTTTTTGGTGTGTCTATGCCCCAACGACGTGATGGTGGATGGAGGAACGCCGTTCAAGTGAAATGAAAATGATGGACTCAGGCCGGTTCTCTATGAACCGAAATCGGTCGCTCGCTTTTTCTAAAACCGGTATGAAAGGAACGGTTTATTTGCTTTCGGTAAAAGTAAAAAGTCAAATTTAGACTAAACTCATCATCATTATTACTACTTGCTGACTCAGAAAACTAAATCTTACGTTAGTGAGGTCAGACTTCAGAGGCTCGGAATGTTTTATCATTCGCCAGGACCCATCATACGATACGCACCTTCACTTTTGTTAACAAATAATAGTGTAATATCAAATTATACTATTACCATATCAACCGAGATAACTTATTCAGTTTAGGTGATGTTTTTGCATAGTATGGACTCAAAAGGTTCTGTTATTAAAATTGGACAGGACATCATATCTATGATTCTATCAGACAAACTAGTTTAAGAAATAAGAATTATCAACTACGGTGAACGATATGACACTCTCTTTTTTACCAAAAAAAAATGATAAGATATTTTAAGAAACGCGTAAATATATGTAAATAATATGCTATCGTATTGACAAAAATGTTAAATTCTGATTTACTGACTGCTTTCGACAATTGGAACAATAAATACTTTTCGGAGAGAGAGACGTATGTGTTCGACTAATACGAAGATCAACACTTAACAAAGGATGTGTATTGCACGAGCGCATTGATCTCACGACACGTGTTATTTGCGTACTACTACATTGCAACTGAAACGTGTCTAAAAGTCTCCAAAACCCTATTTTGTATGGTTATTCTTATTCCTCGTTTCCTTTTTTTGACAACTTAATACGATCCAGCTTTTAACTTCACTAAATTTCAAGAAATTCGGGTGTAACTAAAAGATTCAAAACACACCCTGCAGAAATCTAAGATAGCAAGCTCTCAAAACTTTGTTATAAAAGTTCTTTGTATTCGCCGAGTTTAGCTAATTGGTTTGAAAATTCATTTATATTATGGGGACGGAATGTAGTTTCTTAATTTGTCTATCATAGATTACGACGGTCATATTTCTCCATACTCGAAGACCATACATACATAAGTAAGACTTGACGTGACCAATAATTGAATAGTCATGAATACGAGGGAAATTTTTATAAAAATAGATAAAACAAAAGAAAACAATTATATTTGTCCCCGATGAATTAAAGTAAATTATATTTTTATTTTCTACCATGGCCTTTTTGGTGTGTTTGTGTTTTCTAACAACTCATGTCATGTTACCATAAAATCCAACTGACGGAATTTTCATGAACAAGATGAGAAAATATCCAGAGAATACAGGAACTCTCTCATTAGTCGATTCGCTACCCTACTCCTACTATTCCAACACACGATAGAATAAAAAAACCTTGCCACAAATGGTCTATGCCACGTATGTATTTAAGAGGGTCCCACACTTATCAAGAAGAGAGAAATAAAAAAATAGTTCTAATATAACTGTGCCATAATAAAACTCAATATATATATATATACGAAAGCCACCCATTAAATTTGCCACAGAGATATCTTCCTCTCTACTTTTTCGCCACCATCTCTCCCTCTCTCTCTCTCTCTAGAAAGACTAAAAGCTGTCGAAGATTCCGACTATGTCCGGCGAAAACTGGACTCTAGTGGCCATGTCTGACGACTCTTTGGTGGCCGACGCCCTGCTTCGCCTCCGCCACTCTGAACCGCCGAAGAAGAGCGACGCATCTCCTATCAAGCTGAAATGGAGCGTGCGTCAACGGAGATCGAAAAAAGGAGACCAAACACGAGCCAGTCCCACCACTCCTCTTTCCTGGAGCGGCGCCACGTCTCTCAGCGGCGGCGGCGCTACCACCGTGGAAGGCCTTGAGGAGTCCAGCGCCGCTGTAAAACCTTCTGAGACCTTTAGATCTAAGGTTTGTCCCGATCATTTCACTCGTTTATTGGTTTTCCCGATTTGAAAACTCCGTCATGGCCGTAGACTCGTAGGTGCTGTGTTGTGCGTCTGTGACGAATATAATATCCCTCGTGATGCGGCGTTGCACTGTCATAGTTTTTTTTTTTTTTGCGTTTTCTCTTTTCGTAATTTCGAGTTTCCTTGTTGTTTGGGCTGACTATTGCCGATTATACCCTTGGTCTTTACCCACACGGCCACACGACGAGACTTTTTAGTTGTTCACTTGTGGGTATTTTCGTCATCTAGGATCCACGATCGGCTTTACTCATGATCATCATGTAGGTACACCGACTTTTTGTTGACCGAAATACCCCCACCGTGGACTCAAATTAGGCAATTTTCATGTTTTTTCTTTCTTTCCCAAGAAACTTGAATCTATCTATCTCTCTCGATAGATTTTGTTGTCTTGTTGGAAACACTTCTCGATTTGAGTTTAAAACTGATAAATTCGGTGATCTCTGCTTTTTGCTCTTTTTCCAAACAAAGAGTCACGTTTCCCACTTTTGGTGCATCCCAGTCATCTCTCTTTCTGCTTTTACGGAAAGACCAAAAAGCCCTCACATCAAGGGGAGGTGTTTAATACTGAGGAAAAGGAAACACATTCATTACCATTTAAATGACGAAACTACCCCTTGTCATCAGATGAGCTCCATTCCACCGTAGAGGGTATCTCGGTCAATGCGAGAGATTATCGCTGGCGTTATTTATAATTTTCAGGGGGTTTGGGAGGCGTTTTCGTGGAATTGAATTTAGGTTTAGAGTTATGAGTGGATTAGGTACGTGTGTGGTAGGGTTTAGTGGGGAAGGAAGTTATCAAATGCGGTGCAGTGAACAGTAGCTAGCATGGACTCAATGCCAGTGGTCAAAGTCAGCTGTTGTAAGTGACTGGGTTCTTGTGATTCGTCCGTCAAGTTATTTTGGTGACAGCCTGTTGAGTTAGCCTGTTTATGTAACACAAAACAAAAAATTTAGTTAAGATTGTTTTTTTATTTTTAAGTTGACTTTGAGCGGTTGTTATATTTTTTTTCTTTCTCTTTTACTTTTGAAAGCCAAAGTATCGAGTCTTCAAGTAAAGAAGTGGGGAATTTTTGGGTTTAATAAAAAAAAATTATAAACGATTAATAAGGACAAGTGGTGGTGTGGAGAATACGTGACACTAGGTTGGGTTGGAGGAGGAAAAGCATGACGTGTGAATGTGACGACCAAACACACGCGCTTAGGTCTCAGAAGTCACGCTCCATTCACGTGATTCTTTTTTTTCTTCTTAATTAACATCTGCCTCTTCCTTCTTTTTGTTCCTTTTGGGCATAAGTTGTTGACCAAGAAGATTCTTCTGGATTTTTACACGGTTTGGATTTTCTCTTAAAAGATCTCGAAAGTTTTAGAGTTGTTATTTGATAATGCTAACTGATTCTTTTATTTCCACCTTATCGTGCCTCTAAAGTCTCTTGAATGGTAGGTGTGTGGTTTCTTTATAAAAATGTTATAGAAAACAAAATTAAGTATGGTATAACTGTAGAACTTTGGTGTGATTATTGATTGAATATTGATTTTTGAGGTGGCTTTATCTGGTTTGTGTCGTAAGTCGTAAGCCATAGTCTGAGTTTTGGGTTTTTGTGTGTAGGTTTCTCAAACAAGTGCAGTAGCAACAACATCAACAACTCTTTTCAAGAGATCAAGGAAGAAAAAGGTAAAAACAGAAAAGGCTGTTTCCTTATTTACTGGGACTGTTGTTTAAAGACAATATTGCTAGTTTTAGCCCTGACATTGGTGCAATTCTCTGCCAAGAAATCTTATCCTTTCTAAATTTGGACGGACCCATTACATTATTGACTGATCTTCTCTTACAAATGCGTCGTTGCTGACAGACTTTGGCGGAGCTTAAAGATGAGGAAGTCATGCTCCTGAAGGAAAGTAAAGGCCTAAAAAATGTACAAACCTCCTTGTGGCCTTCTTCTTTATGTCTCTATCCATTAAGTCTGTGTGCTAATCTTGGAATTGGTTATTCTGTTTTCTTGAACCAGGAATTAGCAAGTATGCGCGATTTGGTCGAGCAACAAAGAGCAAAAAACAATGCTCTAAAGAAGATGAGGGTGAGCCTATTTTTTCTTTCCTTGCCCTCTAGACATTTACTTATAAACATGTAACTGATCAAGTAGATCATATTCATATGTATGCAGGCTGAATCACAATCTGCCTTGTCCTGCAAACGCGCTTTGGAACAAGGTTCCTCCTTCTTGCTCCCTGACCTAAACATGCCACTAGATACCGACCCGAGCCCTGAAGTTATTTGCTGAACGGCGAGCCACGATCATATTATTCTTTTGTTTTTCCCATCACACCCAAACAACTATACCTCTTTCCACGAACATCTACTTTAACTGTAACTATATGAATATGAACAATCTAGATTAATCCTATGAAATCCTCACCCATTTGGCCATTTCCCGTGGCCGCTGTAGAAGATCCGCCTCGAGGTGAGGTGATTCGTGTTTATGTTTCTTGACATATCTTCTTCTCTAGCCGGTAGTATGATTTTTGCTCTGCCATTCCCCCCAAGTGATTCTTATATTTCTCCCATTTTCATAGGATGAGATGTAATTATCTACATAGTTAATAGATATACACTTTCCTATATTTCTTATTATCTTTTTGTTTAAGATGTATAATTGAAAGATCACACCTCCCTTTCTATCAATGTAACACGTTCCAAAAACTTTTTATTACTTTGTAATTTGATTAAGGGTTTATATTAAGTGAGGTCTACAGACTCCAAATCTCGTGACAGTGTGTTAACTCAAAACCATTGGTAAGAAAACGGAAGATTAATTTATTACAACCAGTTGCGTTATAAGCTAAAACCCTAGAGTTAAGTTCAGTTTCAGCTTCACCCGTACTCTTTACTGTCCTTGTCCTCCGACCAAAAAGAAAAAACAGCCGAAATGGCGTCTCTTGGCCAAATCACCCTCCCGCGCGCGCCGTCCGTGGAGATTGGCTTCCTACGCCGTCGATTAGATGGGCCGATCAGAACACGAGTCGGATTCAACGGCCGGATCGCGAGCGTATTGACTAACGCGGGGGAACAAGCGCAGGTTTCGGTAAAAGCGAGTGTGAGCCAGAAGGTGATTGAAGAGGAGGCGAAAGTTCTCGTGGGTACCTACGCGCGTGCTCCGGTGGTGCTCTCTAGTGGGAAAGGTTGTAAATTGTTCGACGCAGAAGGGAAAGAGTATCTGGATTGTGCATCTGGAATCGCTGTGAATGCTCTGGGCCATGGAGATCCTGATTGGCTTCAAGCTGTTACTGAGCAAGCTGGTGTTCTTGCCCATGTCAGCAATGTCTATTACACCATACCTCAGGTATGAATCGCACGGGCGAATTATGCCTTGATGTTGAAAGATTGTATATTGCAATTTACTGAGTCTTGTCATATCCTCTAAGCTCGAAACTTTTCTTCTTGTTATCCTCTAGCAGATGCGGGATTAGTTTTTTCTACTCAAAATGACACGCATGCGCTTTGACGGGGATTTTCTTTGTGAATCTGTCCTTAAAAATTGCATTGTTTCTATGCCCTTAATCTAGAAATCACTCTGATAAGACGTTAATGTATTGGTGTCTTTCTGTCTTTTTCACACTGGACTTGGGATCTCGTTGTGGAAATGGTTTCACGTGCTTTGATTCTTATCTCCAGCCGGCTTCAGCTTCATCATATACGTTGCTATAGTCTGAAATGTTTTAACTTGTATGCAGATTGAACTCGCTAAACGCCTTGTGGCAAGTTCTTTCGCGGACCGTGTATTCTTTTGTAACTCTGGAACAGAAGCCAACGAAGCAGCCATCAAGTTTTCTAGAAAGTTCCAGAGGTTCACCCATCCTGAAGACAAGGAAGTCGCGACAGGCTTCATCGCATTCACAAACAGTTTCCATGGAAGAACCTTAGGAGCGCTTGCCTTGACAAGCAAACAACAGTACAGAACTCCTTTCGAACCCATAATGCCAGGCGTAACATTCTTAGAGTACGGTAACATTCAATCAGCCACAGATGTTATCCGCTCGGGTAAAATAGCAGCTGTGTTTGTGGAACCTATTCAAGGAGAAGGCGGGATTTACTCTGCGACGAAAGAGTTTCTCCAGTCTCTTCGCTCTGCTTGCGATGCTGCTGGATCCCTTCTCGTATTCGATGAGGTACATGCATCGTGTGACTGTTCTTGATTTTGATCCCCTTGTGAAGTTGCGAGCTGCGGGTTTTCTGTCTTCTCCTTTTTGACATTTCGACTTGTCCAGGTTCAGTGCGGATTGGGTCGAACTGGTAAGCTTTGGGCATATGAAGCATTCGGTGTAACTCCTGACATAATGACGGTTGCAAAGCCTTTAGCCGGCGGTCTACCAATTGGAGCGGTGCTTGTGACTGAAAAGGTTGCCGAGACCATCAAATATGGAGATCATGGAAGCACGTTTGCAGGGAACCCTCTTGTGTGCAGTGCAGCCATCGCTGTTGTTGATAAAGTATCGAAACCATCTTTCTTGTCCAGTGTCTCGAGCAAAGGTCGATACTTTAAGGATCTGCTGGTGGAGAAATTAGGAGGGAACTCGCACGTGAAGGAAGTGAGAGGAGAAGGGCTCATCATAGGAGTGGAGCTGGATGTGCCGGCAAATCCATTGGTCGATGCTTGCCGTGAATCTGGTCTTCTGATCTTGACGGCAGGGAAAGGGAATGTGGTCAGAATGGTTCCGCCGCTGGTTATATCGGAGGAGGAAATCGAACGTGCGGTTGAGATTATGTCCCATAATTTAACTGCGCTTGATTGAAGGTTGAGAAGAAGAAATATGTGTATGGACTTGGGTGTGTCATGTTGAGTTTTCAAGTCTAGCAGTAAAATTGAAACTTCAAATTGTAAGAAAGAAATAAATGATGCTGTTCATTGTATTCTTATGGATTGAGAATGGGGCAATCAAAGTAGACTAATGTTTTTTGAACATGGGTAGGTACTTTCTATTTACGAGAATCCAGTTGGGCTTTTATGGATCTCTTTCTTTCCCATCCTGATTTGGCGAATCAACGATTGTGGTTTGATAGATTCCGAGAAACTAGGGTTTAAGGTTCTGTCTGTTGATTTATGCCTTGATTTCATCCTCTGCTTCGGGTATTAAGATTTCAATTGAATCTAATTCTGGTTCATCAGAATTTTAGCGTTGCGATCGAAATTCCAAGAATGTCTCTCTGGGGTCGAGTCGACAATCGCTTCAAGCTTACGGTAAATGGATTTCTGATTGTGAGTGCTCCAACGCATTTTCTTTAGAATAACGAACTTCATACCTTTTTTTTTTTTTTTTTTTTTTTTTTANAAGAAGGATTCATGTGTCAGCTGAGCTCTGGAAGTTGGGTGCCCAAGCTGGTGGAACCTCAAACATCATTGCCCTCTTCACCATCTTATGTACCGTGGGAACTATATGAGGCGCAGAAGCAGAAGCTGGTGGAACCTCAAACATCATTGCCCTCTGCACCATCTCACCCTGATGACGATGGCCTTGTACCACACTCCCCCTACTTACCACTTTACACCATTCCTCCCTTTCCTCCCACTCCGCCACCATCTGCTCTACTGATAGCTTGCGACAAGAAGATTCCTCCTTGGGTACATGTTTTGCATTTATATTTGACTATGTTTATTCAGGGTTGCGGATTTTGATTTTGACTCTCTCAATCAGGATTTACTTGGTAAAGTTGGACTTCATTGCTACAATCTGCAAAACGTATATTACTTTCTCTCTCTCTCAATTTTGCTTCTCTCCTCTGTCTAAGTTTATATTATTGGCTTGTATAAGTTTTAGGTGAACTTGGTCTTGTTTTGATCTTGTAGGGGACAAACTTTCCACTTCGGAAATCATTTATTAAGCGTGTAGCCATAGATACCGGAATTGTTACTACCTCTGGCGACTTCCAAGCAAGAGTTCGGTATAATGAGGTTGAGAAGCAACGTTGCTCCACTATGATTACAACGCTCTCCAGGTTTATGCCTCCAGGTAATATTGTCATTTGGGTGCTCAAACCAACTTTATCTTCGTATATATAATATGTTCCATCTTTTTAGGTACGACCACCTCAGAGGTGGAAGGCGACCTATGTGCGGCCTTTGACAGACTTGCCGTCCATGACTTCTTCAAAGATGACATGCCCCATTGGGTGCCTCAGGATGCCACTCATAATCTGCAATACTACCAGATGGAAGACTCTGAGGTGGAAGAATACAAGGAATGGCTTCATCTCTATGCGGAAATTGCATACTTTACCACGTTGGGGCGCTTCGTGGTGAGCCAAAAGGACCTGACTCATAAACAACAAAGATTGGCATCCCTTGTAGGTTAATTAATCATCTCTTGGTCTTGTCTTGCAGGAAGAACTGAGCTGGGCACAGCCGTTTGAGCTGACAAAGATAATTGTGCAAACCAGAGAAGATGTGGAGTCCAAGAAGAAGGCCAAGGCCGAGAATGCAATATTCTACATTGCCTTCAAAACCCGTGCCGTCGGTCGAGAATACTATGCTATCATTAGGAGAACAATGGATGGAAGGCCAGAGCATATGTCGCTTGAAGTCAAGTGTTTCAAGAAGATGTGAGAGTCTACCATTATGTATCAAAGTATCTTATCGTCCCATTATGTATTCTAGTATCGTATCAGTCTGAGGTCAAGTACCATGGAGCGTTGTCTTTGAATAAGTTTGTGTGAGTCAAGTGTCTTGTCTTTCAAGATATTATGGAATGTGGTCTTTGGATAAGTTTTCTGTGTGTTAAGTGTTGTCTTGTCTTTCAAGACATTGTTGAACGTGGTGGTTTTTGAACAAGCTTACGTGAGTTACGTTTGTTCTGTGTTCGTGTTTACTTGTGCTTAATACTAATCTTAGTGTATACTAAATGAAAGCAGGAGTTTGGGGATCCTTTCCATGTCGGTATCTTTTCTATTAAAGTTCTTTATAGCTGCTGCGTTATCTGTTTCTCCGAACGCATAAATTCAATTGTCTAGAACCATTCTATGGTGAAAAGAGACTGCCGGAGAGGAATGAGGGGATCGGAAGTTGATTTAGGCCTTGACAGAAAAAAAGTTTGCGGTAATTATTGTGTTGTTGATAAGAGTAGAAATATGTTATATGGGGCAAAGAAAAAGTAGGAGGACATCACCGGCTAATCGACAAGATGGAGCATTTTAGCGATAAAGAAGAGTATTAGCGGGGGACTGTTGGCACAATATGATCTTGGAGTAACCAATGATGTTCACAACACACAATTTTGTGACGTTACAGTTATAAAAGATTGTCTCCAGCCAAACCTCAGACACTCGGATAGGAGTATAGATCAACGTCGGCTAGCAAGATTCAGGGACACACCAAGTGATGTTGAA
Organism: Isatis lusitanica; assembly: GCA_900406415.1. NCBI lineage: Eukaryota > Viridiplantae > Streptophyta > Magnoliopsida > Brassicales > Brassicaceae > Isatis > Isatis lusitanica. The sequence goes on from OVBB01000035.1 coordinate 24,599, forward strand.
TTTAAAGCCATAACGTCAGCACCACACCTGACTTGTGTGAGAACATCAAGTTTTAGTCGGAGTCCAAGAAACCATCTTCCGCGTTTGTGTTTGAAAACGACAAGGCGTTGTTTCTTCACAACAAAACCAGGGTGAACCCTTGGGATAAACTACATCTAGTGATGAGGTGATGGTGTGGACCTTTGTCTCTTGTTTCACAGTGAGGAATGGGTATGAGCCAAGAAAGGATGAGAAGAACACAATATTAATTCTCCATGATACGTAGTTGGGTGACTTTTAAAGATGGAGGTGATAGGTTGAAGAGAACCCAAAAGAAACACGAGTTGCAGGCTAGCGACAATTATCGGAGGAGCATTCATACTCAACTTATCCTTGCCTTGATAATTGGGTGTTGCTACTAAGACTACATGGATAAAGACCCTAGAGGTGAGTCCAGCTTGAGTGGTAATGAGGTGGATTACTCAATTGAGAGTTTTTCAGAAGCATGTAGAGGTAATTATGCCAGAATCGTGCAAGGTGAGGATGGAAAAATGCTGAAGAGCAATCTTAGCAACAACATTACGGGTGATGGCGTTGGTTGTATGAATGCAAGAACTAGGTATACATGGTGGAGCTGTACTCATAGGAGCGTTGCAAGTAATAGGAAATGGAGGGTTAAAGATCGTGATTACAATAAGAAGCTCCATGATTCACTACTTACCTGACAGCTTGAAGATTCAATAAAAACAATATCTATGGAGCTTGGAGCTTCAAAAAACATCTGCAAATATGTGTATGGACTAATCTTTTTTTGAAGATGGGTAGGTACTTTCTATTTACGAGAATCCAGTTGGGCTTTTATGGATTGTGGATCTCTTTCTTTCGTGGAAACCCGTAAAACTCTTCTTGTTATTTTACTTGATTCCCATCCTGATTTTGGCCAATCAACGATTGTGGTTTGATAGATTCCGACAAATTAGGGTTTAGGGTTCTGTCTGTTGATATATGCATCGGTGAATTTGATCCTGAGTCCTCTGCTTCGTGTATTAAGATTTCAATTGAATTTTAGGGTTGCGATCGAAATTCCAAGAATGTCTCTCGGTGGTCGAGTCGACAATCGCTTCAAGCTTACGGTAAATGGATATCTGATTGTGGGTGCCCCAACGCATTTTCTTTAGAAAAACGAACGTCACACCCCTTTTTTTTTAATTCTTGAAGGAAGAAGGATTCATGTGTCAGCTGAGCTGTGGAAGTTGGGTGCCCTATATATTTCCACCACCTCATGGATCACGGGAACTCTATGAGGCGCAGAAGCAGAAGCTGGTGAAACCTCAAACATCATTGCCCTCTTCACCATCTTATGTACCGTGGGAACTATATGAGTCGCAGAAGCAGAAGCTGATGAAACCTCAATCGTCATTGCCCTCTTCACCATCTTATGTACCGTGGGAACTAGATGAGGCGCAGAAGCAGAAGCTGGTGGAACCTCAAACATCATTGCCCTCTTCACCATCTCACCCTGATGACGATGGCCTTGTACCACGCTCCCCCTACTTACCACTTTACACCATTCCTCCCTTTCCTCCCACTCCCCCACCAAGGGCGCTACGGATAGCTTGCGACAAGAAGATTCCTCCTTGGGTACATTTTTTGCATTAATATTTGACTATGTTTATTCAGGGTTGCGGATTTTGATTTCGACTCTCTCAATCAGGGCTTACTTGGTAAAGTTGGACTTCATTGCTACAATCTGCAAAACGTAAATTACTCTCTCTCTCTCAATTTTGCTTCTCTCCTCTGTCTAAGTTTATATTATTGGCTTGTATAAGTTTTAGGTGAACTTGGTCTTGTTTTGATCTTGTAGGGGACAAACTTGCCACTTCGGAAATTATTTACTAAGCGTGTAGCCAGAGATACCGGAATTGTTACTTCCTCTGGCGACTTCCAAGCAAGAGTTCGGTATAATGAGGTTGAGAAGCAACGTTTCTCCACTATGATTACAACGCTCTCCAGGTTTATGCCTCCAGGTAATATTGTCATTTGGGTGCTCAAACCAACTTTATCTTCGTATATATAATATGTTCCATCTTTTTAGGTACGACCACCTCAGAGGTGGAAGGCGACCTATGTGCGGCCTTTGACAGACTTGCCGTCCATGACTTCTTCAAAGATGACATGCCCCATTGGGTGCCTCAGGATGCCACTCATAATCTGCAATACTACCAGATGGAAGACTCTGAGGTGGAAGAATACAAGGACTGGCTTCATCTCTATGCGGAAATTGCGTACTTTACCACGTTGGGACGCTTCCTGGTGAGCCAAAAGGACCTGACTCATAAACAACAAAGATTGGCAACCCTTGTAGGTTTATTAATCATCTCTTGGTCTTATCTTGCAGCAAGAACTGAGCTGGGCACAGCCGTTTCAGCTGACAAAGGTAATTGTGCAAACCAGAGAAGATGTGGAGTCCAAGAAGAAGGCCAAGGCCGAGAATGCAATATTCTACATTGCCTTCAAAACCCGTGGCGCCGGTCAAGAATACTATGCTATCATCAGGAGAACAATGGATGGAAGGCCAGAGCATATGTCGCTTGAAGTCAAGTGTTTCAAGAAGATGTGAAAGTCTACCATTATGTATCAAAGTATCTTATCGTCCCATTATGTATTCAAGCATCGTATCAGTCTGAGGTCAAGTACCATGGAGCGTTGTCTTTGAATAAGTTTGTGTGAGTAGTCAAGTGTCTTGTCTTTCAAGGTATTATGGAATGTGGTCTTTGGATAAGTATTCTGTGTGTTAAGTGTTGTCTTGTCTTTCAAGACATTGTTGAACGTGGTGGTCTTATCATAGGAGTGGAGCTCAATGTGCCGGCAAATCCATTGGTCGATGCTTGCCGTTAATCTGGTCTTCTGATCTTGACGGCAGGGAAAGGGAATGTCGTCAGAGTTGTTCCGCCGTTGATTATATCGGAGGAGGAAATCGAACGTGCGGTTTGAGATTATGTCCCATAATTTAACAGCACTTGACTGAAGATTGAGGTCGAGCACACAACGAAAATGTTCATCGACATAAGTGTGTCTTTTTAATTAAAACCTTGACTTTTCTTAGCAATCGGGCTTTGGAATTTTGAAAATTCAAATTTAAATATATATGTGTATAAAGCGTTTTTCCTTGTACCACAAATAAACAAATACAAAAACCACAATATAATTACGCCTACACGCGTTCTCGTCAAATCTGAAAGGCGGATCGGAGAAGATACGATCATACGAACAAGTTGAGTTGCGAAAGTGGTAACCATATGGAACTTTGAGATGTTGTCTCCAATTAATCTTCCAAATATATTTTCTGTCTGATGATGCATCATGCATCGTGAAGTTGATCCTGCGCTGCGGTTTTAAAAAAAAAAAGATGTTATAGTTAAAGATAAGTATTATTTAAGTTTTAAAAAGTTTAAGTATATTAAAAAATGACTAAGTGTTAATAAACTGATGATGCGGTAAAGTCGGAGAAAATTTCCACGTTCAAAGTTCAAACCTCAAACGCGCGCATACGTATACAAACATATGAATAGGTGTGAGATCATGTTATCCTGTAAAAGCCACAGAAGTGAGCACGTCACACTTTTAAATACCGCCAAATCACAAGCCTCCGTGTTGCTTATTGATTAGCCAAGGCATCAAGCTTTTGTTGGGTCGCTATCTTTTGTCTCATTTGATCCATTTTTTTTAGTTTATTTTACGTCATGAATCCTTTTTAATAAATCTCCAAGAAAATAAAGTACTATAGGGTTATTGGTGAAATACACCTTCAGGCTTTGAGAAATGAATCTTCTATAAATCACAGAGAAAGAAAATGGCGCACATACAACGTGAGAGCTTTCTCTGATTCCTTCGTGGTATTAGAACAGTATAAGAGATCTCGATCAATTACATGTTACATACAACGTAACCATGACATACATAATTTCATGCTATAACATATCTTCTTCTGTCAAAAATAAAAATATAAACATGTCTTCTTTTGCGGAAGCTAGCATTTTCTCACAAACTGAATTTGGATTTTCTGTCAAATCTTAAACTTTTTGTTCCTAGGGAAATCAACACGTGTTCTTCCACAAAAGAAGAAAGAAATAACTAAAGGGAAGTTTTAGCTTAGATTTTAAATAAAACAAGTGGCCAATCGTGGAGGTTGATGACTGTCTGCTTTCGCGAGCCAGCGTGGCCACTTTAACTTATTTATCGTTCGGAGAATCTCCTTCTTTCTTTTGTATAGCATTAAACTACAGAAACACGAATAAGCATATTAATGATTACGAAATTAGCAATATACAATCGCACTCTCCATGTATACAGTATACTGATGGACGATTTTAGTATAAAACAAGAAGAAAGAGTAGAGAAGGGTCCTCGTGCAGAGGAAATGTAGGGAAGAAGAAAAAATGGGTTTACGACTATACATTGAGAGTGGAAAAAGTGCAAATCTTACAAATCGTAAAAGTGGAAGAAGAAAATATACTATAAATCTTTTCTCAACAGTAAAAAGCATTTCAATTGTTTATTCTGCGTACTGTATCGAGTTATATTTACTCTGTTTTATATTAGTGTTATCTCAAACTTATACTGTTTTACATACATAAAACATATAGATGCATCATCGACAATGAGTACTTTTGAGTCATTTTCAAATTCCTCTTTATCAACTAATTTGTTAATAAGAGGAAATCTTTGTGTGCAAAAGAGAAAAAAATCTTACGGACGATTGGTCTTAGAACTGTGATACATAAACCTCGTAATGGCTTTTCTGTTGACAATATATTTTATATTTGTATGATAAATTATTGTTAGTATTAGATAAAGCGTCATTTTTTCTTCTCGCCGCCCAACGGTTTAATAGTTTTATTTTTCTAGTACTAACGCAAAGTAAACAAAGCAACCATAAACCCTCGAAAATTAATATATGCAGGCAGATTCGTCGAAATGATTCTCCCGTCCCCATTTATTCAAAGTCTCCCTTTTACCCTATTATCCACACGTCCTTTCCAAACACTATAAAATCACGGAACCTTCAAAAACAACAAAGTACAAATTTTTGAAACAAAACTCTCCTTTCTCTACAAAGTACTCGATTAGACACTCCTCCACAACACTAACCAACAAATGTTTCACGGTGTTGACAAGGCGGTTGAGGCGCTGCTTCGTGGCCAAGAAAGCGCTAATCGCTTGAAGACTGTGCTCGAACACCCGACCACAAGCTCAGTTCCAACCGAGCCTCTCTTCGATACCGTTCTTGATTCCTTTTCCTTTGCTCTCTCTCTTTTTTCAAATTTCTCTTCTTCTAATCTTCAACCACACCGTGAGTCTTCTCAGAACAAGGCAGCAACTCCCGTGGCTCGAAAGTCGCCCAAGAAGTAATTGACAACGATTTTTTTTTTTATTGTTCGAAACTCGTTTATGATCAAGCGTCGTTTGATTTCATCGTTTCGAATATTCCATGTTGCAGAACGAACTATAGGGAAAACGGTTTAGAGCACTACAGCCATGACTCACCAGCTCCGTTCCACAACGACGGTTTTTCTTGGAGGAAGTACGGACAAAAGAAAATCAAAACTTCTTCCCATCAAAGGTTCGCAAAAAAAGAACAGAGTATTACTAGATATGCTCTGTTTCAAGAACTGAATATTCTTGTAACTAATAATGAGTTCCGATGTTTTCACAGGTGTTACTACCGTTGTGCCTATGCCAAAGACCGAAATTGCAATGCTACAAAGCGGGTGCAACAGATCCAAGACAGTCCTTCCGTGTACAGAACCACTTATGTCGGAAAACACGTCTGTGAGGTTAATGCTTTTTCGCAGCTTAATGACGATATTATTAACGACCCCAAGATGATACGGTTCGACCAAACCATGTCTGAATCGGTTATGCCTCAAGTCGCTCCAGTAGACCACCAAGCAATTACCATCGAGGACGACCAAAGCACGGACCAACTCATGAACCTAGAATGTGATAGTAACGAGTTGGTTGTGGATGATGACCAGTTATGGGCGTATCAGTTTCCTCCGTGTTCTCCTGGAAGTGTTATGTTCTTTGAGGATGTTTCTGCTTTTGATTACAATCCGTTCCACCTTTGAACAAGCACTTTTTCAAGCTTCCCATGTTCACATTGTGGAGAGACTATTTCTTCTTCTTTGTCTTTTTGAAGCTAGTACGGTGGTACTTGCTATATCTTGTATTAGTTTATCTTTTGGTGTGTCATAGGTTCATAATTCGTCACACCGTTTTTGCGTCAGTTTTACGTCACACCGCATGACGTATTTTGTGTAAGTTTGATTCAAATATTGAAAAAAATATACTGTTTTGCCTTTTGAACGATATAACGGGGGTTTATCACGTAAAACGCGCATCTGACTTTCTTTTGCTCGAATTTTCTCGTCCAGTTAAAATAATATAATTAAGAAAATAGTTTCAAGACGATCTATGAACTAACCAAAATAGGCGATTAATTGTTTCAATGCTCTTGGTTTAAGCAAGAACCGCACAGACTATAGTATCGAACTAAATTGTGATTCAGTTAAAATGATTTTACTTTTCATATCCATTAGAAGAAAAAGAACAAGATCACATCCAGAAACAGATTACATTTGCTTTAATTATAACGGGAATGAAAAGCTCCCACAGTATTTCGGAATGTGCTTACTGCTTTCTTAAGGTCAAATAAACTAATGGATAATATATAACATGGACTTGTTGGCTTTGGTTGGAATTTTGACAACGAGTGAAGAGTCAAAATGCGGAATACCATACTACATTTGGTCATAATATTATGGAGTTTCTCCCCTGTGCGAGTCATCATCACTTGCGACTGCCCTTTTCTTAGGACGAATCTCAAAGGCAATAATAAAATGGACACTTGGATAAAATTATTTAAATTCTACACAGTTTTGTCAAGTTTCGACAGCTTAGGAAAATATGAAAAATTAGTTTATTTGCTTGATGATGGACCCATTACCTAATCCATACGTGTAGACCAAGAAAATTTATAGCATTATCTTTCTTTTCGGCCAATACTTTTAATTAGTTTCAAGTATGTATTTTCTTACATGATATTATAGAGTAACCAAATCCAGAAAGCTCGTGATATCGAAACGTATTTATCACATTGTACATACATATATAGGACATCTTACAGATTTTAAGCCTCATCATGTGACATGTCATTATGTCAATGTAATGCATGCATACTATACATACATCATGCGATTCATGCGCCGATATTGATCTCACTGTTTTCGGTTGTTTTATAACTACTATAAGTTTATAAGTTTCCCTTAGAAATGATACGTATAGGCATGTTACTTACATGCACAACACTTTTTTTTTTTTTCGTCTGAATTGCTTATCACCAGAAAACAGAGTTCCAGATTAGTATTACAAAGGGAAAGATCATCTTAAATCACAACTCGTCTAGGATACATGTGGCCAAATGTCAATGCATATAGTTTACTTTAAATACACATGCAGATTTTACGTTACTTTGTTTTTCCTCTTCCGTAACATGTGTTATATCGGGTTCTAACCAATTCTCATACCATTTTTTAGCTATTGATGATAAAACATATGTCATCATTGGCTTAACTGCTTTGGCAATGTCTATTACTCAGCTTCCCATTCTAACCTCATTTTGATACAAATAAATTTGGCAGTAAACCTCATATCCCTCTTAAAATAAATTTGAAACTTTTTGAAAAGACAAAGGAAAGTTTTCAAAATAACTTTCCTTTTCACCCAGGTTTCATGGAGATGACTTTCTCATAACCCAAGACAAATGAAGATCTTAGCAGAATGTTCAATGGATCACACACTGATACACACGTATATATGTCTGTGTTAGTGTATATACACAGAGAAGTTCCCTATTAGCTATTTACTTGCTCAGCTTTTGTAGATTGTAGTTTCAGCTATGCTAATAGCCAGTTCCTAAGTTCCAATCCACTGCAGATCAAGCAGATCTATATATAACTATTCATAAAAAGATGTTGTGATCCCATGATTTATGCACCCAGCTTCTATATCCTATGTTAATAACTACCTCTATATGACCCAACAAATCATATTTTATATAGACACTGGAATTGTGTAGTCAGTTTCATTTAATTCTACGCCAATGTATAGTCATATTCAAAAAGTAAAGCAGTGTATAAATACAACTAGTCTACATGTTATGAATTATGTCCAACAGACCAAGATAATGCTCTCTTCGTTTCACCAACGATTAATAAGAACAAAGGTACTTCATATATATATATTCATGCACATGAAATAATCCAACAAAAAAAAAAGAAAAGAAAACAGTACTGACAGTGCTCACTAAACAACCGAGCTGCCACGTAATAAGTGATTAACAGTTGCTAAACAATCCTAAACCCAACTTCAAATCGAGCTCTAAACCCATTTTTTCAAGATTGTTAAAAGGACTAATCACGTTTCCAGCATTACTAGAAGAAGTTAAGGTATTGGTGGTATCACCGAACAATTGTGCAACCGATGTGACTTTAACACACTTGCTCACATTCAGTCTCTTCTTCTTCTTCCCCCTCCTATCCTCCTCCGTCGTAGAGGACTGAGTCTGAGCTATCTCCTCCGGAAAGAACGGAGGAACCACGAAATTGGTCTTGGCTTTCGTCCCTCTAAGCCTCATCGCCGCAGCGTCATACGCACGCGCCGCCTCTTCCGCCGTGTCGAACGTTCCTAACCAGTGTCTGCACCGCCCTATCCTGTCTCTTATCTCCGCGGACCATCTCCCCCATGGCCGTTTCCTCACTCCTCTGTATCCTCCGTTCTTCTGCGGCATCTTCCGCCACCACTTCACGCCGTCTTCGGTCTCCGTCGCCGCAAAGTGATCGGATGCTTTTTTGTTGTTATTACCGAACAGTACGTTTTCGCCAACTACGGCCGCGATGGAGTCGTCCATTACACGATGCGGACTTACGGGTACGGGTCTCGGGTCAGGGGAGAAAAGAGAAGAGATATCGAATGAATCAGGTCCGTTAAATGGTTCCGTCGCCGTCAGATTAGAAAACGGAGTCTTGGCTCCGAAGAATGGCATGCAGACTGACGGCGTCTCTTTGTACAACCCATACGTTACGAAGCTTTGACTGTTCTCGACGCCGGAGCATAACGGAACGGAAAGTTGGAGACGGTGACCATCAACGGTGTTTTCCATTTTGATAGACGGCGAAAGATATAATGGAAGTATTACTTGAGATTTGTCTGCAAATTGTGTGTTTCGAAGCATTTTATAGGCATAAAACAATTACTATGTGATTTAACTGGTTAATTTTTCATATATTGTTTTCCTGATATTAATTGTCTCATGCCATGCCTATAAAAAATATAGCTTCCGTAAATCAATCAGGTAGGGAGGGAAGTAATAAAAGGATTATTGTGGAAGTATATCTTTGTATAGTGAGATAATTAAAAGATACTGCTGTCAATTTCGATGAGACGGTAATATCTTTCACACTTATGCTCCTGTCTTTCACAGTGCAAAGAGGAAGTTTGTACCTTTTCATTTTCTATGTAGTAGAAGTTTTAATTCAAAGAGTTTAAACTTTTTTCAAACTCGGAATAATGAAACTGACCTCTTCTGAACAGCAAGGAATTATTTTAAAAAGTTTTAATCTTCAAGTAAATTAGTCACCATAATACGTTTGTCAACGTGAACAAAATATTAATACAGTTGACAATTTAAATCAAACTGTAATATAGAAGAATCAACAAAAGGATGAATCGGGCCTTACGAAAAACCTAAGCCCAATAAATATAAGGAAACCATCCAACGGCAAATCCAAATGATTTGACTTGGTAGAAATGACATCCGTTTGATTACGTAATAAGGCGCGTGGTCTCTTAAGCACTCGTGCTGACGTCAATAGACACGATTGTTTGATTGCAACTCACTTCTAACAAGTACTAAACTTACTTCTTCCTTTTTAACAAAAAAAATAAGTTAATTAACAATATTATTAGATCATATAAAGACATTTTACTTGGTTCAATAAAAAATAACTGTTTATATCTTTTACATATGTTTGACAATGCAGGTTTCACACGACACAACAACAACAACAAAAAAGTGTTTTTTAGTTGACAAGTCATAAATGTTACCAAATTATTTAAACACAAACAACGTATTAATAAAGTTGGAAATAAGCATCTTTGGGAAGAAGTAAACAGTTTGAGATTGAGGCTCCGAATGGTGAACGGTTTTTGAGTGGTGCGGAACAAGCGGTTTTTGAGCGGTGCGGTTTTTACAGTTATAAAAATGTATTCTATACATGGTATATGTAGAGATTTTCGGTACTGTTGAGAGCGGTGCGGTGCGAACCGCACGTTACCATTCGGAGCCTGAGATGGTGAATGTTTTTACCGACAGAAGATCTTTAAAATGTCAGATAAAGTCAGGGCCAGTTGAACAAAGGATCTTTAAATGATCAAACCAGTTATGTGCGTCGTGACGTGGCAATAACAATGCGAAGAATAGAAAAACCCTTTTTCCGAAAATTTATCTTCAGAGTAACTGTAGCGGATGTGGTAGATGTCAATCAAATTGTCATTAATTGATCATTTTTCTTCTGTAAATTACGAACCTATAATCATATAAACCCGTCATTATATTATGCAGTAACAATCAACTAATAGCTTCTCCGCGAACGTAATCCATGGAGCCCACATACCTGCATGTCATTGTTTCAGGACACGTGCCATTTAGACGACGCATTAGTTAGCTTACTAATTTCTGACAACCAAGGGCGGAAATTTTCACAATGGTAATATGTACATATGATATGAAGAGAGTATTGCGATTTCAATACATCCATGACAGGTCTTGCCTGAAAGATACAGACGTTGCAGCGCCATGAACACCTCTTCTTGAGACCAGAGGACAATCTTCGACCACAAGTAACTCCAGCTTGCGAGTCTTAGCAAGTAGTCTCAATCCATGGTCTGTGACTCCCAAACACTTTGATAGCTTCAACACAGTGAGAGAAGGAAACTGGCTCACCAGAACCAAACCCTCGTCGCTCAGTTCCTGGCATTGGACAAGCTCCAAGATCTCTAGATTCTGAGCTGAACACAGAGCCTCCATGCCCACGTCGTTGAAAGAGCATACGCGGTCAAGAGAAAGCTCGCGAATGGGGCATTTCTGGATCAGAGTGACTATCCCCTGGAGGGTGAAAGAGAAGAGAGAAGGAAATTCACCGTCTGAGAACGAGATCCTGAATGATTCGAGCTTTGAGCAGTGTTGAGCTATGGCAACGAGGCTTTCATCGGTTAATCTTAGGGTGACGTTGTTTAAGAGAGGCAGAGTGAAATCGGATGGGACGCGGAGTGAGATGCTTGTGAGGTGTTTAGCTTTCTGGACCAATGCTATGATGTCCGAGTCGCTGACACCGATACACATGTCAAGATGAAGCTTCTCCAGGTTCTTGCACTTTCTCAGCACACAAGCGAGCCCTCTACCGGGAGCTATGATGCAGTTCCCAAGGGTGAGTTCCACCAGATTGTCACAGGGGACCAACTGTTTCGGCCACCGTTCCGCAGCTAATTGATCATAAACCTTCATGTTCCTGTAATTGGCGTCCACCTCAAACTGAAGACGTCGAAGCTTCCTCCAGCTATTCCCCAGCTTGATTAAATCACCTTCCCCAATCGCTCTGCAATTCTTGATGCAGAGTTCTTCAAGAATCTCAAGCTTTCCGAAATACTCCAACCACTCGACGCTTGCAACGTTCAGGCATCGAATGAGGTGAAGTCTCCTGAGTTTCTTGCACCCTACAGCTAGTGACAAGACGCCACAACCGGTGATTCTGGGAGCGAAGTTCAAATTTAACGAAGAAAGCTCCGAACAGGAAGACAAATGGCGAATGCCAACATCGGTGATGAAAGTGCAGTAGCTAAGAGTGAGATCAGTGAGGGAATGGCAGTTGGTGGAGAGGAGAAGAAGGCCTTGATCGTCAAGTTGCTTGCCTAGTTTTGACATCCAACCCGAGTACCCGATCTCTACTTTGGACAGATTCGGAAACCTCCTGCATAGAGAAAGCAAAGCATCGGTTGCAGGAACTAAACCGCAGCCAATCCGCAGACAGTATCTTTGCTCCTTGTCCAGCGAGTAGAAACGCCTGCAAGACAGTGACACGGAGTTTCTGTCATTGGTTCTGTGAAGCTTCCTGAGAATGTCCCAAACTAAATGGTCTGGCAATTCATCCATTCGTCTCCTTGCGCTATCTGTGAAGTACAAAATTAAATTAAGACAAACTTGTGAAGTGAAACCTTTCATCAGAAAATTAGTGATATCGCACAACATTATAAGATGAAAATATAAGAAGACAGAGCTTCAACAGAACACAAAGACTATGCTACTCGCGCCACATACGATTACTCAACAGTTACTGGTTAACAGAGACCAAAATGTCCAGAAACAACAGAAGAGTCGACCTCTTTCAAACGTGATCTAGAATGGAAATATCCTAAAAAGATGCAGGTCAAAACAGAGGAAAACGCATCAAGCAGATAATCAATAAACAGGACACCGAGTAGATCTCGAGATTCTCATTTTCCAAGCAGAGACTCTCGAGAATAGTTTCTTAACCGAGCGTCGTTAATAAAAAACTCTAGATAACAAGATTTAAAATCCCCACCGAGACCTGGAGAGAGATGATTCCAGACCTGAAACTAATCTTTGATCTAAAAAAAAAACAAAAATCTCACCAGAAACGTTGAAGAAGCCAAAGTGCGAAACTTGATCAGAAGAATTTACAAAAGAGACGACAACTGAAAGGGACGGTTTCACTACTATGAGATTTAATAAATTATCCATCCATGGATCAACCCAACCGCCACTCTAAGTCGGTCGGATAAGGACTACTTTACTACTCTAGAATCTTTTTGTCTGTATATATCTTAGTAATAAGTGTATCGGAGTAAAAAACATATAAACATAATTTTCGAAAAATATGTTTTCAATAACTTGGTTCTTATTTACGTTCGTCAAATTTGATTATGATCCCATGAGGCTGATAACACCAACTTTCCTCTCAGATTCTCTCGTTAGCGCAACGCAAATACTTAGATTTAAAGACATCGGATTGCTTGAACATAAGTCTACTGCTAGCTAAGGATTTGGTTGCAGAGACTGGAGGTATTCTGGATTTAACCCTTTCTTCTGTTACTCTTGTTTTTACTTGCATGTTTAACTTTCTCAGACCCAGAGGAAGAGGTATTAGTATTGGTAGATACGGGCAACACAGTACCACCACCCTCCTTCACCTCCGTTACCTCTGAGGCTTCACTCTCACCATCCATTTCGGCCATTAGTTTTCCAAGCTGCAAGTGTTATTTACCACATTTAGTATTATGTCTTACGAACAAATGACACAGCTTGTATTTGTCTATACATGTTTCTTTACCTGCTCTTCCAAGCGCTGAATCTTTTCATCCTTTGCCTGTGCCGCCTTCTTCTCCCTAAAATCCAAGCTCAGTTTCATCAATGGACAATAAACATTTAATTCTTCCTTCCTAAAGCACACCACGCGGACATACCTCTCTTCCATTTCTGTTATCCTGTTACTCCATACGTCCTTATTTTTCATAAGATTGTCGTTCAACTACATACGAGAGAGACCAACAAGTCAGTCCTCTACGGAAACGCAGCAAACGTTTTTGGAACCAATATGTATCTATGTCATCAAGAAATATAATTTTTTTTACACACCAAAGCTATATATATACTCACATCTTCTAGAAATTGCTTCTCTTTGATACATCTGTCAAGCCTGGTTTGCAGCTTCTGCAATCTCTGGCTTATTGCCTTGCTCGCAGCTTCTGAGACTTTCTGTTCGGTTTCCTCTTTGACATTTTGTAGCAATTTTTCAAAATACTAACGGGAGAGGAAACCAGTCAAAAACACAAGGATAACAAATAGTCTTAATCTCTTTGCTAGACAGAATTAAACACTCCAAATTATAATTCAGACAATAAAAACTTCCAAGAGATAAGTAGTGACGGAGACAAGAAACGCAAACGGTATACGTGCTTACTTGTTTTTGGTTCTCTAGTTGTGCCTGGAGGAGTTCGTTGTACTCGCTAATGATCTGTGGTTTGAAAATGGAAAAAAAAGATGAGACAGCAATAAAATAACTTAAAGTTAAACACGCGGATTATGAAGACATGAAACAAGAGCATTACCATGTCCACTTTGCTGTTCAAGAGAGCATCAGTCATTCCGCTGTCAGAATATTCACAGCTTCCACAACCATCCTTGCTTAGACTACCGTGAGAATTTAACTCCACTAGTTTGCCATCCGTTTTGGATTGAATAAGCCGGTGAACATAATTGTCACCAGCATAATCCCAAACACGCTGTGTTTCAAGCTCAAGTGAATAGCAATGCTCCGTCTCCTCCCAGTGCCTTCTGGCGTGTCCTCCCTTGTACCTACGATAAGTGTTTAACAACGAGAAATGGTTAGCCTTGGACGGACGAGAAGAAAGCAAGGTCCCCCTGCTGATTGCAGAAAATGCGATCCATACCTTCCGCAACCAACAACCCCACAAATAACACACATCCAGAGATTCTCCGTTGTTTGGCAAACACAACATACTGAGTTTTCAGGTTGCTGTTGGCAATATCGACAAACCTGAAAACAAAACTCCATAAAGATACATGAACAAAATTGACACATGATTTAATGAATAAATAAAAAGCATGAAAATGATAAAAGAACCTTACTGGGCAAGAAGAATCTGGCCAATTAGAAATACATGAACAGTGGAAGGAATGATTGCACATGGTAGTGAGAATGCCACCTGTGTCTTGGTCCAGTCTCTCTAAAACATGAGCATATATTAAACAAAAGGTTGAGAGTATACTACTGAAACCAAACGTAGTCAATATATGAGAGTAAAAGATACTGTCAATCTTAATACTATCACCTAAGTTTGAACTTCCTAGCGCTAGAGTCAGCCATATCAAACTCCAATAATTCAGGTTAAGAGCATACCAAGACAAACAGGGCAAGTAGGTTGCTCTATTGGGCCGGAAGCAGAAGCCTGCGTGTGGTCAATAGATCCACTGTAACCGGTAAACTGAACATCTAGAGTAAAAAGCAGGCGACAGACATCTTCCTGCACACAATTGGCAGCAGCTAATCATCAATCCCAAAGATCAATGTAATATACATGTGACATAAGCTTGTCTCAAAACAAAATCATACCTCTAGAGAATTGAATTGTTTCCCACTAAAATGCTGGTAGAAGGTATCGGTAGATTCTTGACTATCAAACCTTATCAAAATCATATATTTGTTTTCAATCCCATCATTCCTGTAAAGATGAAAAGCAGAGAAGCAAACATTTGAGCATCATCACTAACTCCATATCTCGCCATCCAAAGGAAAATTTCAGAACGAAATAGAATACAGTACTTGGTGATAGCTTTACTCTACGATATACTACCAGAAAACAGATTGGAAATCACAATCTAGCGAAAGAGAGAGATTTGACTTTTCTATGTTCTTACCTCACAGTTCGCATTTCCAGTATGTGCTGGATGAAAGAGCCGCAGAACTGGCAGAAATCTGCATATGTCATATGGTTCGGCACCCCAAGAACGCAAACAAGAGGGTTCCTCCCAATCTGAAGTACAACAAAACTATTCCAGATTCAAAAAAAAATGGAAGAAGCAGTGTATTGATGCATTGATGCAATCAAACGAATGAATGAAGACGCCCAATAGAGATTTGGAGTTATAAGAGGAAGAAATATTACAGGGAGACTCGAGGAGGAAGAAGACGACGACGAGGAAACGGCATCGTCGGAAAATAGGTGCATGACGCCGCGAGTCTCTCCGATTCTAGGGTTTCCAGATGAAAAATGAACTGTCTGAGTCATATCGGAGAGAGACGATCCACCGGATACACTTGCTACCGGTGGAACGACCGATTCTTCTCCGGCGATTGTGCTTGAAGTTGAGGGCATCATCATGGGATGAGACTACACTTGCCGCCAAAGAAAAGAGACCCGAGTTTTTCGTTTCTTTACTACGCCTGAGATCTCTCGCAGTGCACGCCTAATATATACTATCCAGTGAGACGCTGACACGTCATTAACTCCACCAGGATATACTTTAAATTTTTTCGTCTTAACTCCACCAGGATGTTTATTTTACAGAAAAAACGCCAAAAGTTCCAATCTGATCAAATACGTCCCGTTTATAACATAACATCATCTCACAGATAATTGTAGCTGATGAAACTGATACTCTCTTCGCGTACAAACACTTATTGTTGGAAAATACAAATTCTCCTCATGACTCTTCAAAGTTGTACAGATGATTAAACAGAAGCGTGAACTTGGGAGTCCACTGACTTGAGAACCTCCTCTCCCATCTCCTTGCAGCCCACCAGTTTCTGATCAACACCATTCAAAAAGACAAACAACATAAGCTACCGTTTCTTGCTGCCTGCTTATAAGCTTTTCAAACACCAACTTTGATGAAACATGTAATAAGAATGGTTCAAGAAAATTACAGTTCCCGCGGAGTAGATGTCTCCTGTTCTGAATCCTTTGTTCAGAGCACCCAACACCGCCTCTTCAATTCTCTTAGCTGCCTTTTCTTCTCCGAGTCCGTATTTCAGAAGCATTGCAGCGCTCAGAATGGTTGCCAACGGGTTTGCTTTATCCTGAAAATTCAATAAAAGTTTTGCTCTTCATTTTTGACATACAAGTAGTTTTGACATTAGGGAAGAAAAGCCGTGTTTGTTTGAAGAACAGAGTTAGGACCTGTCCAGCAATATCAGGTGCAGAACCATGTATAGGTTCAAAGAGTCCAGGTCCCTGTAATAAACAGCACGGTATTTTTTTTCTTTGTTCAGACGTGATCATATTGCTGCACACTCAAAAATTCAAATTATTTCATCTTATACCGAATCACTGAGACTAGCAGACGGAAGCATGCCGATGCTTCCTGTGATCATTGACGCTTCATCGGATAATATATCACCAAAAATGTTGTTTGTGACGATGGTGTCAAACTGCATTTAAGAATTGTAAGGATTTGCAAAAATCCCGCATCAAGGCGCTATCAATGCGGACTAGTTCGGCAAATATCAGTACCTGTTTCGGGTCACGAACAAGCTGCATCGCAGCATTGTCAACATACATATGTGATAGTTCAACATCAGGATATTCAGCGGCTAACGCTGTTACTCGTTTCCTCCATAATATTGAGGCCTGCATAAAAGAAAATTGCATTAGATTATCTGTTCTGTGTTACATAAGAGAAAGGAGAGACGAATTTCGAGGAAAAAAAAAGCAATTATCAACCATACATCCAAGACATTAGCTTTGTCGACGGAACACAACTTGCATCGTCGTTTCCGAGCAGTCTCGAAGGCAACACGAGCAATTCTGTCAATCTGAGGAACATAAGAAACTGTATATTACATCTGTCTGTAACACTTAACAAAGAGAGGGAGAAGGAGGCTTTCAATAGAGTACCTCGTGAGCAGCATAAACCTCAGTATTAAACCCAACTTCCTCGCCATTTTCATTGGTCTTTATACCTCTTGGCTCTCCAAAGTAAATACCTGTGTTTCCACGAGACATCACAACGTAAAAATACTGTCGCACTAAGGAGCGATAGATAAAGACAAGAATTTTAAGATGAGTCTGAATAAACAGACCTCCAGTAAGCTCCCTTACAACCATTAGATCAACACCTTCTGCTACCTCTCTCTTCAGGGTAGAAGCATCCACCAACTGAAAGAACCTGATTATGTCAGGAAACAAAACTAAGAGGTTACAAAGCAATTTTGAGATCGGGAAGGGGACGGGGTTACCTGTGGCAGAACTGTGGCAGGTCTCAGATTTGCAAAGACTTTGAGACCGGACCGAAGTTGAAGTAAACCCGTCTCAGGCTTCAGATGTTTTTCATTGTTATCCCATTTGTACCTGATACCATATCAAAATGAACAGAATAAAAAAAAAATCCATTTTCCGATTAACATAAGCAACAAAGAGAGAAAGAAGAGACCCTCCAATGGCTCCGAGAAGCACTGCATCGGATTCTTTTGCAGCGGAGATGGTCTCCTCAGGCAAAGGCACTCCGAACAAATCAAAAGCAGCTCCTCCTATAGGCATCTCCTGGAAGCTAAATTCCAGTCCTAATGATAATAACAGAGGAGATACCGTCAATCCAAATAAACCCCACCCAGCCCACAGATTCAACAAATGATACTAAAATCCCATTCTCCAGAGATTCTTTCCGATTTCTCAAGTCTTTCTATTCGATAAAACACCACCGATTCCATTTCCAAGCAGAAACCAGTGAATGCCCCCAGTAACGACATTAGAAGAATGGGAAGGTAAGAGAGAAACCTTCCAAAGATCCAGCTTGCTGAAGCACATTTTTGGCGATGGAGACGACCTCCGGACCGATGCCGTCGCCGGGGAGGAGAGTGATGTTGTATCGCTTTTTCCCGGGGGAAGCAACGTCGCATCTTACTCTAAAGGGCGCGGGAGATTGTTTGCTGAGAGCTCTGAACGTAGCCGGAAACTTGACAGGCCGGATATTCGTCTGCAAAGCCGCCGCCATTTCAGGTAGAAAAAAGGAGCTGCGGTCTTCGTTTCGGATTGTCAAAGAACTGTGGTGACCTCTGATACACTGATATGATGAAACTTAAGACTTTAGGTCTTTTGCGTTTATGGGTCCTTCCTTTTGCACATTATTTTATTTTCACAATCGACCCCACACTTCTTAATACTTTTAATGGAAGCTTACATTGCCAGACATAGCATTTATATCCACTTATCATACAGAACTTAAAGGCTCCACCACTCTTTCAATTTGCAGCCATGCAGACAATCTTAGCTAAATGTATTGCTTGAACAATTTAGCAAATACAGCCAAACATCGAATTTTATTTTATTTCACTCTCAGTGTTTTTTGTTTTGTTTTTGCAGCTAAACCAAACTTCCGTTCGTAGCCGAGACTCTAGCATCAAGGGATCTCAGTATCTCCTCGCCCATTCTCTTGCAACCTACCAATGTCTGTCCAAAAACCAACTTGCTTACTATCATCAACGTAAGATTTACTTCAATATTTTTTTAAAGCCAAAAGAAGAAGAAAGAAAGGATAACTTACAGTCCCAGGAGTGTGAATGTCACGAGTTCTGAATCCGCGGTCCAAGACATCCGAAACTGCCTTTTCTATTCTCTTTGCGGCGTTTTCCTCTTTCAGTCCGTATCTGAAAAGCATTGCAGCTGATAGAACAGCCGCCAAAGGATTCACTGTGTCCTGCAATCCACAATGCGTCGAAATGTTCATATACACAAGAGTGGTCTCGCGTTCAGCATCATATACATACATACGAAGATCGTGAGGCAACCTTTCCGAAGTGTTTAGGCGCGGATCCATGCACAGGTTCGAAGATTCCAGGTCCCTGTAACCGACAGCATATGAGATATCCAATAATCCCTTTATCAAGAAAATGAGATCACGATAAAAGAAAGAAAAAAAACAGGATTTGAATCATGCTGCAGCGTACTGAGTCACCAAGGGCAGCAGATGGAAGCAATCCTACACTTCCAGGGATCATAGCCGCGAGATCAGAAAGGATATCACCAAACATGACTCCAGTCAAAATGGTATCGAACTGAAACATCACAAAGTTGAACGCATTTTGTAAGAATCATTGCAGGCAAAAAGTGTTGCAAACTGGATTGGTTTTTCGAAAAGAAACATAAGAAAACCTGTCTCGGGTGTCGGACAAGATCCATCGCAGCGGTGTCAATAAGCAGATGACTCACTTCGACCTCGGGATACTCTAAGGCCATTGCTGTGACTCTTTTCCTCCACAGCATTGATCCCTGCCCCTCAGAGAAGGTTGAGGAAAAAAGCACTGAATTATGAATCTATCTCATTGTTTTATAGTTCAGGGAAAAAAGCAGATGACTCACTTCAATGGACAATGTTAGTATTGATCTCATGGATTTCTTATTATTTAGCTAGAATTTTTATGCAAATATCAAGAGTTTTACCTCCAGGACAGTAGCCTTGTCAACAGAGCAAAGTTTGCCGCGGCGTTGCTTGGCAATATCAAATGCAACACGAGCAATGTGATCAACCTAAAGCAGAACCAGAAACAAGAATGATATTCAGAAACTCCTCCATTAACAAGACAAGATACACTTGTACCAACAAGATCAAAATTCGCTAAAACATGATACCTCACTTGCAGAGTATGACTCAGTGCAAAAGCCAACTTCGTCACCTTGCTCATTCGTGGTAAAACCCCGAGGATGCGCATTGTAAATACCTATTTTCAGCAAAAGAAAGACACAATCTTTGATAACCAAAAGCAGAAATTTGAAAAGAGATCAAAGAAGGAAAATTCTTCTATTTCTACGTGAACACAGTTGTCACTGACCTCCGGTAAGCTCCCGGATGATCATAAGGTCAACGCCTTCAGCTGTATCTTTTCTCAGATACGTTGAATCAACCAGCTGAGGAATGTCCCAAAGTTGAAAGAATATCAAGTTACAGGCAGTGTGATGAACACATTCCATAAGCCACATTCTCGCTTTCCAACAGCAATGACCATTACCTGAGGGAACACCGTGATCGGTCTCAAATTGGAAAATACTTCAAGACCCGCACGAAGCTGCAACAGCGCCGTTATCGGCTTCAAAGGCTTCGGATTGTTATCCCATTTCGGCCTTCAATTCCCAAAAAAAAAACACAAACTTTTAGAGTTAATCCAAAAGTACAAATCAACTACGGTGAAGAAAAATCCGGCGGTACCATCCAACAGCGCCGAGAAGAACAGCGTCTGACTGCTTTGCCTTTGTCAATGTTTCCTCCGGTAGTGGAACTCCGACGAGATCTAAAGCGACACCTCCTATAGGCAACTCCTGGAAGCTCAAATCTAGCCCTGATACGATGTATAGAGGCATCAAGTGTTAGCTAGCTATGAAGCAAAGAGACATTCCTTGACCCTAATTTAACCAGTCTTGGGTCGTCCTTTGGTGCTTTAACGATTCACGAGCTCGAAAATCATCACTCTCAAGTTCGAATTTTCCGTAATGTGTCAATTCGAGAAAAAAAATCAAAA
Organism: Isatis lusitanica; assembly: GCA_900406415.1. Classification (NCBI taxonomy): domain Eukaryota; kingdom Viridiplantae; phylum Streptophyta; class Magnoliopsida; order Brassicales; family Brassicaceae; genus Isatis; species Isatis lusitanica. Next base: position 45,748 of record OVBB01000035.1, read on the forward strand.
CAAATAGAGAAGATAGAAGGGACCTTCGAGAGATCCAGCTAAACGAAGAGCGTCCACGGCGACTGGAATGACTTCGTTGCCGACGCCATCGCCGGGAAGCACCGCTATGGTGTACCGTTTCTCCGGTGTGTTGGCGGCACATCTGATCACAGAAGCTCTCCTAAAGGTCTGTTTGGTGGCGGAGATAAACGCAACTGGAATCTGGGTACTGCTGACGTGTCCTAGAGCTCCCGCCATTTAGTACGGTCAGCTTGAAAGTTTTCCTTTCTTTTCTGAATAATAGTATAACACAAAAAAACCTTAACTTTTTTTGTCTCAAGTACACTATAAACTGGAGTATTTATTTATTTTTCTTCTAAGTACTTTTATTAAAATATCCCCTGCCTTTGTGTACGCAAAAATATCATGGGATCTCTTACAAAAACAATACTGCTATGTTTTTGCTTTGCCGATGTCAACTTATGAACACGTGACACGTACATGTATTTCTATTTTTGATGCATATATGCATTATCCCATATATGCATTATCAAGGACTCTTGTTGTTGGTACTTTAATTTTGATTAGTATTAAACATTGGAAGATGGTCCCAAGCAAGAGAGACCCCATTAATTAAACGACAATCGCACAAGTCTCTTTCCTCCACGTGATTAATTAAACGAAAAAATATCATCGTCCTTTTCTTTTAACCTAACAAGAGAATTGTCACTTTACCTGCAATTATATCAGTCGTTTTTCTTTCCTTTTTTACGTCCGTTTTTAATGACGAAATTTCAGTTCTTATATATCGGCCCTTTTGGGGCCGGGGAGGGGAAGAACCAACCGTTGATTAACATAGAACAATGAAAATCTAATAAGCAAAAGTACCCAAGACTTGTCGGTAATTGTGAAAACCAGACAGCCAACAAAAAAAATTGTAACTACGATTTGAGTAAGTGTTGGTAGAGAACTACAAATGGTGCCGAATGAGAGAGAGAAGAACCACAGTAACGGAAATTTCATCAGGAGGTTGAGAGTTGAGGGAGAGGAGTCATGTGTCGCCGAAAAAGATGGCAAGACGACGTTACAGGACCTAACTATATACTAATTTTAGGGTTTTAAAGTTTTATGGAAAGAAAGAACTTTAAAATCAACGACAGTGTTCCAAACAAAGGTTAATACTCGCGCGCTTGGTCGGGCGAGGAAGCAAATTCCGACCAGTTCATATAAAGAAATGTTATGTTCAGAGTAATAGAAACTGCGATGGTTTGTAACTTTGCATATGCTTAGAAAATAATTTGAAAACTGATTTTTTTTAAAACGCATTCGAAATGCAACTGTAATTGTTTTGTTGGTCATCAACTGCAGGTCTCACTGGCTATAGATCTCATGAGTAAGTGTTTTTTACGCCGGTCAATGCATGCTAATTGCTTCATTTTATGTACCGTGTGAATTTACTCAAATATGATTTCTTATTTTGTTGTGTCTTGTGTACCCCAAATTTGGGGGGCACAACGATACAAAAAGGTATTTAATTTGTCCAGTCTTGTGTACCCCATATAGTAAAGAGCCAACCAAACTCTTCTCTCAATCGAAATCAACGTGGGCAATATTCTATAACAGGCCAATAATGTATTGAATGCATATAATAGACATGTTTACAAGGACCAAACGGACTAATCATGTCTCTCGACATTGAGACGTGTCGTTTTATTCCATACAACAACACAACCATATTATCTTTCTCAAAAAATATAAAATAAAATAAAATAAGAACACAACCATAAGCACGACATTTTACAACAGGTTGTAGACTGAAACCGATTAATGGATCATGGAGTACGTTGCGTTTGTGATTCTAGTTGAATTGATACGACGGAACTCTGACATCAAGTGATTTCAATATCTCTTCCCCCATTTTCTTGCATCCCACAATTTTCTGTCACAAATCATCATATGTTAACTATTTTTAGCAAAATAATCTCGATAAATAAAAACGGTGAAATCCAATTTAAATTAGAAGGAGAAAAAACTTACGGCTCCTGGAGTTGGAATATCACGCGTTCTGAATCCTTTATTTAAGGTATCAACAATAGCGTTTTCTATGCGTTGTGCGACCGCTTCTTCCTTCAAACCGTACCTCAGAAGCATCACGGCCGTGAGAACAGCAGCCAACGGATTTGCTACGTCCTATAATTCACAATTTTTTATTTAACTGATCAGTTTAATCTCACCCCACAAATGTCATGTATATGAATCGAATCCTTAAGGCCTAAGTGTTACCTCTCCATCGATGTCAGGAGCTGAACCATGAACAGGCTCGAACAGTTGCGGTCCCTTGAATAAAAAAAATGCATTATTTTGTTCAGACGGTCATATATAATTACTATTAGATATTACATTTATTGAAGGTTATATAAATTTATATGTGCGAGTAAATTAATACCGGGCCTCCAATGCAGGCGGAGGGAAGCATTCCAATGCCGCCGGTGATCATAGCAGCAACATCCGACAAAATATCTCCAAAGACGTTTGTTGTCAAGAGTACATCGAACTGAAAACCGGTTAAAGATATCAAAATGATTGGTTTACATTGTAAAACCGAAATCAATAAGTTGGTTTAGCGTAACTTACTTGTTTGGGGTATCGAATCAGCTCCATGCCAGATGTGTCGACTAGCATGTGTGATAGATCCACTTCTGGATACTCTGCCGACATGATCGTCACTCTTCTCCTCCACAACATCGACGACTATTATTTATATTTGTCAATCCCACCCCCGACAAAAAGTGCATTAGATTTCCCCCAAGACATGTTATATATTAAGGATATTAATTAGTATTTTATTATTATTTCTCAAAAATTACTTCCAAGATGGTAGCTTTGTCGACTGAGCAGACTTTGCCACGTCGTTCCATCGCCATGTCAAACGCAATACGAGCGACACGATCAACCTAGTTAATTATAGGAACATTAATTAACTTAAGGTAAGTAATTCCCGCTGATTAATAAGGATTTTTTAAGCAACAAAGAAAAACTTTGAATTTAGGGTTATACTTTTTTGGTATGGTTTAACTAATTAAGCATACCTCGCTATTGGAATAAATCTCGGTGCAGAAACCGGTTTCCTCTCCCTTTTCGTTGATTCCGAAGCCTCTTGGCTTTCCATTATATAAACCTATATATATATATATATATATATATATATATGGTTTTTAAATTTCGTAAATTCAATTAATTATAAGTATGTGTATTAAGAGAAGTAACTAATAGTTAAAGAATGGTTTGTGTCATAATCAAACCTCCAACGAGCTCTCTAATGATCATAAAGTCAACCCCTTCCGCCACACTTCTCTTCAAAGACGAAGCTTCCAATAACTGTTCAGCAAAATAAAGCAGAAATTTTATATATATGAAATGTTATAATAGGTTTATATATACAGTTATATTAATACATAGCCAACTGATTCACCTGAGGGTAGACGGTGATGGGTCTGAGATTAGCGTACACTCCGAGAGCTCTTCGGATATACAGCAGTCCAGCTTCCGGCCTTAGATGCTTCGGTAGATGATCCGAAGACGGCCTTTAAATATTACACATACAGATCTCTTAGTATATCCCATCTCTAAATATGCTACGTGAAATATATATAATTTCTCTTGTACTTACATCTTTTTGGTGATACCAACTGCTCCTAGGTAAACAGCGTCGGACTCGAGAGAAACCTTTAGGGTTTCTTCCGGCAACGGAACTCCCGTGGCTTCGTAAGCGGCGCCACCCACCAGCATCTCCTTAAACTCGAAATCAATTCCTATAAACCACCACGTTAACACACATTACTTCCGCAGCAAGAAACTTCTAAGTTGATTATATTTAATAAATTTAATCGTTAATTGTTGTGATGCCTTCGAGAGAGCCGGCGAGGCGGAGAGCATCCACGGCAATGGGAGTGACTTCCGTGCCGATGCCGTCACCAGGGAGGACGGCGATGGTGTACTGTTTGTTTGGTGTGGTGGCGGAACATCTGATCCTGCCCGCACTTTTACTAACGCCATAAGTTTGTTTGCTGATGGGACTAAATGAGACCGGTAGTTTGACACCGCCTACGTGGATCTGAAGTGCTGCTGCCATTTGGAGTAAGAAGAAAGAGATGTGTTACTAATTTTTATTTACGTTTGGATGTTTTGCTCGATTTGTGCTTCTGCCTTCTGCTAAATACTTCTATATATAGGAGTTTTATTTTAATCTTCATTTACATTTTAAGTTTTTTATGTTTTTATTTTTCACTGCTGGCCCTTTTTTTTTACTTCTTATTTTCGACACATTTTTCTCCTGATGTTTTTGGTTACTGAGACAAACAAACAAAGTGAGATAGTGGATGGTCGTACGTGTAGAGACTGGTTATATATCGTCGTTCCAGCTCTCTGCTACTAAGATACTCGTATACGTATATACAGTTACAACTAAATGAGTCGTATCACTATTATCACACGTGACAAAGAAAAGCCTTTTTCTAAATTAAATCAAACAAAATCTAATCTTACATATAAATAAAAAATGGTATTTCATAAAACTTCTCATTTTTGCGTGATCTTGTTATCAAAATGCATTAAAATTGGGATATTTTTATCGATGAATAAAATACTGTTTTGTTTGATAGCTAATTACAATTGGTTTCCTTTGGGGAGTATGTTAATATTCGACACGCCTCTTATTAATTTAGCGATACAACACAGTCACAAGACTCGCAACTCACAACGAAATACAGAGTTGGACATAAAATCTGAAGTGATTTTTTTCTTCTTCTTTTTGTCGTTATTGTTGTTTCATTTTACATTTAGATCCATTTTCTGACTTTAACTTGAGATATTGGAGAAACCACTCGATAACATTCCTTCATACCCCTTTTTCTTTTTTCCTTTGACCGCGTCTTTCATAGAAATCGCTTTAACGCCCAATTAACGTCGATGGCGAGCATTAAAACCCATCTTTAGCTAATTTGAATATTCATTGGATTTCGTGAAGTGAAGGACTTGCGAAAGACGAGCTGGCAAGGATAACTTGCGAGATGACGTACGAGCTTGATAATAATCTAGGGTTTTTCACCGTTCATCTTACTGATAGACCGACAGTCTGATAATAATGAGTTTCTTAGTGTTCATGTATGAGAGCTGACTCTATCGTTTACCAGTTTTAGTGCAGAACTACGTACAACCATACCCACGCTGCCCATAAAATGACAATTCTATATATATATATATTTTTTTTTTTATTAACTTGGACTAATTTTTGAAGGGAGGTGCAGCTCAAAGATGAATCTTCTCTCTTAGTATTTAAATGGCCGTAAACGATGGGTCAGTATCCGCGTATCATAAGGAGATACCTTCGAACCATTAAACGACCATCAGATGGTTAAAAATAGATGCCATTTTAGCGAGCAACCAATATTTCCTAAGTGGCCTTTCCCATTGGCCGACATGCGTAACAGAAAATAGATGCCATATTAGCAGAATAAAATAAAATATATATATCCCATATGTGTACCGACAGAATTTAATTCCATAACAGGAAAAATGAATATGTAGGACAAAAAAATTAAATGAATACTATGTAGCTAAAATATGCATGGCGCAGAATGATTGAATATCTTTCTACTTAGATTTAATTGTTCAAATTCTATATTATATTTCATCCACTTTTTATTATTTTTCTCTTTTAAAAAAATGTTTTTAACTTTTTGTTTTATATAATTTGTTTTATTAATAGGTGAATTGTGTTTGAGTGTTTTTGTTTTGAGAAAGAAAAAAAAATACTTTCTTAATTCGTGTACTCAGTACGTACTAAAACCACTAATAAAATAAAATAGATGGAGTGTTTTTAGTAGAGACTTCTGATTTTTAACACGTTTTTAAGTTTCCGTCAATAAATCATCAGAATTTTGGGACCATCTTTTGGTAGTTTTACCTGGACGTATATTGCCATGTTGGTTTTTTTTTTTGGTAAAATATTGCCATATTGGTTGATGAGTTGATAGCTCTTAGACTGTCTTTTGATGAGTTTATAGTATGTCATTCACTTGTATATGCGATAAAAATCAAAAGGTAAACTGTATCTATTTAAGCGAAAACATAATTACTACTGATAAGTAAATAAAAAATCATGAAAATCACGAGTACAGTATATGCTCGAACCTTCGCATTTCGATATGCGGTTTGGAGGAAAGAGCGAATATGTGTGTGGACCATACAAAGAAAAAGAAATTAACTAACTTTGTTCTATATTGAAAAGGAATCTTCTTTTTTTTCTTTTTCTTTTTTTTTGTCAAGGGGAATCTTCTCTTTTTTTTAAACCGTAACTTTGTCCTGGATCTGCTTCTGACGTCCATGTCACTAACTTTGTTCTATATTGTAGTCATATAATTTTTTTTATATCAAAAAGATGATGCCCCATTAACCTTAAGTTATATATGTCCACAAATAAAACTGTTATATCATATAAGTTATAATTAGTAGTAATTAATTTGAATCTACATTCCATTTGACTAATTTTTGTTGACAAAGATTTCATATAAATAAAAAATACGATTAATTACACTAGTTAGTTTTTGAAGCACAAAAAGGTTAATATTGAGCTGTTTATTTTGAAGGCACGTACGTGGATACGTGAGATCCAAGCTCTTTTCATGTGGTTGGTATACGTATGGTAAAATACTAAAATTCAAAATATAGAGAGTGAAAACGATATATAGTTTTAGAAATGAACGTAGACAATAACATGTACCTTAGACTAATTAAGTCTTTGTGGTCCAGATAAGATGGTCCTTGAATTAATACGGTTGATGACGAGTCAATTCTGCGATTGAGAATTTTACAATGAGTACGGTTTCTCAAAAGAAAAAAGGGTACGGTTAATTATAAACTTACAACAGACGAATGTCGTTGTATGTCATAGCCCCGATAATATTATATTATTTTGTTGATAACCAAAAACGAATATCTTATCTCTTCACGTTCTATTTCAGTCACCAAGTACTTCACCAACAAGCTGATTTGGCCATTGTAAGAAAAAGGCGCACGTTTAATTACTTTTTTTTTTCAACAAAACCTGTTGATATTTTTGTACTCAAAAACACACACTAAACCTTTTGAGTTCTAGAGTGAATATTATAAATTAAGAACATGCTCAGATATGCAAAAACATGACTTATAAAGAAGAATGAAGAATATTATACTCAAATAATATGATTCTATCAATCCAGGAAACAAGCCAGCAAAGGAAGAGACATGGAGGACGAAGGTTAGTTAAAAAAGAAGAGTTATATTACTAGTCGACTACTTGTAAGTTATAAGTTATACTAGAAGAGTTATTAATTTTTTAAAAAGAATTATTAATTAATTTGGCTGTAATTGTACATACCTATTTTGAATTTCGATGTTAGAGAATAAGATGAGAAAGCTAGCTTACAACTTGGCGGGATATGTAAAGTTAATTTGTATTGGTGAAAAATAATAATAATAATAATATGAAAAATCTACACATTTTTTCATATAAATAATAATACCTGAAAATTCTGTGTTTAAAGTGTATTATATACATACGATTCTCATAAAATATAACTTTTAGAAATTAATTAATGTAAGTAAATTTATAGATAGCACAGTGTAAATAAAATTATTTATTATAATGTGGTAAAAAGCGTATTATACATGCAGACATATTTGATTAAGACCCGACACGAAACCAAAATCTAAACCGCACTAAATAATTTACAATCAGATGAAGCTGAACCGAAACACGATTAAACACGTATCGTGAAACACGAAGTGGGTCGAATATGGGCCGATAATTAAATCCACATTGAAAAAGATAAATCAGCCCAATTAATCGGAATCGTATAAACTCAAAAGTCCAATGGGTAATCGGGTCAAAAATTCGAATGCGGACCTACCGAATCGAAAATACGGGTAATTGGTAAAAAAATCGGCCGTTGATCTATCAATCCCCGAGCCCTAATATCGGACGCAAAGAAGAGAATGCTGTTGCCGATACATTTGCGGCGACTTCGGATTGTTTTCCCATCCTCCGTCCGGCTTCTATCTGGAAAACCCGTTTCCGATGAGAAGCTTCGATGTCAGGTGGATGAGCCAAGTTACGATCAGAAGACAGTATGCGAAGCGATCACTTGCTACAGCAACGATTGGCAGAAGGCGCTGGAGTTCTTCAACTGGGTCGAGAAGGAATCCGGTTTCAGACACACCACCGAGACATTCAATCGGATGATCGATGTTCTGGGTAAGTATTTCGAGTTCGATACTTCTTGGTCTTTGATTAACCGGATGACGGAAGATCCGGTTTCGGCCCCGAATCACGTGACTTTCCGTATAATCTTCAAGCGCTATGCTACGGCGCATCTTGTTCAGGAGGCTCTCGATACTTATGATAGATTGGATGATTTCAGTTTGAGAGATGAAACTTCCTTCTATAACCTCGTCGATGCGCTCTGCGAGCATAAGCATGTGGTCGAAGCAGAAGAGCTCTGTTTCGGGAAGAACGTGATCGGGAATGGCTTTGGTGTGAGTAATACAAAGATTCATAACCTGATCCTTCGCGGGTGGTCGAAATTGGGATGGTGGGGTAAGTGCAAAGAGTATTGGGAGAAGATGGATAACGAAGGTGTTGCCAAGGATTTGTTTTCGTATTCCATTTACATGGATATAATGTGCAAGAGCGGGAAACCGTGGAAAGCTGTGAAACTGTACAAGGAAATGAAGAGTAAAAGGATCAAACTCGATGTCGTTGCGTACAACACTGTCATTCGCGCCATTGGAGCTTCGGAAGGTGTTGACTTTGGTGTCAGGGTGTTTAAGGAGATGAGGGAAAGAGGTTGCGAACCTAACGTTGCCACGCACAACACCATCATTAAGCTTCTATGCGAAGAAGGGAGGATGAAGGATGCGCATGCGATGCTTAACGAGATGCCTAAGAAAGGTTGTCAACCAGATTCGATTACTTACATGTGTCTCTTTGCCCGTCTGGAGAAACCAAGCGAGATCCTGAGTCTGTTTGGTAGGATGATCAGGAGTGGAGTTAGGCCAAGAATGGATACTTATGTGATGCTCATGAGGAAGTTTGAGAGATGGGGATTTCTTCAGCCGGTTTTACATGTGTGGAAGACGATGAAAGAGTCTGGGGATACTCCTGATTCAGCTGCTTATAACGCTGTGATCGATGCTTTGGTTCAGAAAGGAATGTTGGATATGGCTAGGGAATATGAAAATGAAATGGTTGAAAGAGGGCTATCTCCAAGGAGAAGGCCTGAGCTGGTAGAAACGTCACTGGAAGAAACGCTAGTTTGTAGATAATCCTTGGAAGAAACTGTTTGGTTTATCTGTTCAAAAATGCAAACAATTTAACGAAGCGATACAAGGAGCTTCTTGTTCTGCGTCATGTCGTGATTGATATCAAGAAGCCTCTCCTTTGGTTGAAGAAATCTCCCAAAGATATCATCTTTCACTTTGTAGTTTATACAGACGCATATGTATGTTTCAACTCAAAACTGAGGAGTAAACACTGAAGTTCATCGAGAGGATTGAGGAATCTGGAAGTTGGAACGAGGCATGGAGCAAGTCAATGATCGAAGAAACGGTGAGACCATAAGGCTTGAGTAAACCGCTTGATATACATTTCGTGTATTGTAATAAACATTTCTAAACCCATTTACAAGTACCTGCCTTTGTTGTATCTGAAATTTTGAACTAAATGATAAAAAAGTTTCTTTGAAGGATATGGAAACATAAAATCACGGAGTCAAGTCTTTCAATAACATTAATTTTCTTTTTTTTTTTGGTCAAGCAGCAACATTAATTTTATTTCTTGTTTTTTTCTTTCTAAAAACAGGGGAAGTTGGTACCAGACGATCATTAATGCAATTCTCCGTTTCGAAAACAGTAGCTGAATTAAGTATCGATATTAATGCAATTTTCCGTTCCCTACATGCTCCTTAAGGGAAAAATCCAATTTGACGCGGAGAAGCTTGTTTTGTTTTTTTTAATAAGATCAAGCGATTGTGTAAAATAAAGGGATGATTTACTAATTTTGTTGTACTATCATTTTCAAATTTCAATTTATTGTGTTTACAGAGTAGAGTAATTTATCAGATTCTTTCCTATAGCAAATAAAGGATCGCTGGGGAAGAGGAACCGCGTGAAATTTTCAATCTTCATTTTTTTATTATTACAGAGAATAATTTAGATCACAGCCAATAAGAACGTAAAGAGTAATTAATATAGCCAAAAGAAAATAAACTAAAATGAGGTTAAAACAAAATAGAATAACAAAGGATGGAGAAAATTCTGAAAAGATAAATTTCTAAATAAGGGAACAAATATAATCAGCTATCGTTTCACCTTCTTTCTCCTCGATTTCCTGGTGAAGTAAAAGATTCTTAATAATGCATATATAGATAAACCCTTTTTTTAGAGTTCCAGAAATTAGAAACGGAACCAAACAATCAAACAAAACAGAGGATTTTTTTTTAAAAACAGACGATAATGCTTTATTCGTCTCACGATCGCCGGCGTCTCCTTCTTCTCTACGTTGCGATTCTTGTCTCGTCGAGTTTGGTTTCTTTCTCTCATGGAGTTTCCTCGTCTTGTCATCATCATCCATCCTCAACCTCATTTCAAGGTTCTTCAGACTATTTCTGTTTTTTTTTTGTTGATTTAAAGTTTTGTTCTTTCCACGTTTTATAAAAAATCTGATATAAACCCTCTCTTCTCATGAACACACACACATTTGATGAAAATGGCTATTAATTATATGATTTGTTGATTCTACAAATTTGAGAAAAGTTATGTTTTATTCATATTGAATGAAGGATTGAGGAGGCAAATTCTGGAAGGAGGGAATGGGACATTGGTGTTAGCGGCGGAGAGGACACGACGGCCTGATCCTCTCAACCATTTCAATATTTATTCCGATGGTTGGAACGTTACCAATTCTCATTACATCGCCGTGAGTCCTCCTTCAATTAATTCCCCTGAATTCCAATAACGTCAAACTGAAACCAATGTCTTAAACGATTGTGGAAAATATATTTGTTTTGCAGTCCGTTGGATTTTCTGCTGTTCCATTCATAGTAATAGCAATCGTGTGGTTCGTATTCCTCGGACTCTTCCTCATCTGCTCATGCCTCTGTTGCTGTTGCTGCGGTTGCGGCCGCCGGAGCTACGGCTACTCTCGCGTCTGCTACACTCTCTCTCTCGTCTTCCTCATCCTCTTCACCATCGCCGCCGTGTAAACTTCCTCTTCCTTCACAATATATACCAAACCCATTGTTTTAGTTCTCGACTAAGAATTTGAAAACGATGTTTTTTTCTTCAGGATTGGGTCTGCCATGTTGTACACTGGGCAAAAAGAGTTCTACGGTAGCGTGGAGAAGACGTTTGTCTACATTGTGAACCAAGCAACTGGTGTTTTGGGTAAGCTAACGAGCTTGTGGGACTCGATTCAATCTGCTAAAGACATTCAGCTCGATGGACATAACCTGTTTCCTCCTGAGTTTAGAGGTAACATTGATCATTTCAACCAAATGATCAAGATGTCTAACATCACTTACCCTGACCGTGTCGCTAATCAGACAATCCGTTATCTCACCGGAGCACTAAACCCTGTGTAAGTATTAGTTAGATAAGTGGCTTGCGTCATAAGTTATAAATACAACCTCTGTTTGATTGTTGGACTCACTTAGTTTTTTCTGATGTTTCTTCAGGAGATTAGTGTTAAATGTGATCGCTGGTGTTATGCTCGCAGTCGCGTTCCTCGGTCTCTGTAAGTCCTAAAATTATAGCATCTTCCCATCTGTTTCAATGCTTTTGCTTCTATAACATGTTTGTGATTCTGAACAGTGTTTTCCTTCTGTGGACTACGAGTTCTTGTCTATCTGTGAGTCGTAGCCTTCCTTTATACAGTCGATATATATTATAATACTATATCATTTTCAAATTAAATGGTTATAATTAATGTTTAATCCTTTTAGCTTAGTAATCCTGGGTTGGATTCTCGTCACAGCAACCATTCTCCTCAGCGCAGTCTTCCTCGTCTTCCACAAGTAATGACATTGACCATCATCATCACTTGAACTAATTCAAAATTCGAAGTTTCGCTTCTTTTCTTTTTAATCAAGCTAATGATGTTACTTTAAACAGTGTGGTTGCGGACACATGTACGGCTATGGACCAGTGGGTGCATAATCCAGCGGCAGAGTCGGCGTTGAGCCAGCTACTTCCATGTTTAGACGCTAAAACCGTGACAGATACATTGGATATAACCAAGACGATGACTTCCACTGCCGTTGACATGACCAATGCCTACACTGTCAATGTCAGTAACCATGAGTTCCCACCTAATGTCCCTTTCTACCATAACCAGTCTGGTCCGCTCGTCCCTCTTCTCTGCAACCCGCTCGACGCAAATCACAATCCTCGACCTTGTGCTCCTAACGAAATTCTCCTTGCCAATGCTTCTCAGGTACACATATAATCTATTTTATATAACGTTAATGGTATAGACGATGCTTTTAATACTATGTCATAAGACAAAGTAGAATAACAAGAGTAATTAACATGATTGCAATATATGCAAACATTAGAATAATGTTGTGTTTTTTTTTGGGGTGAATAGATCTACAAAGGGTTTGTGTGTCAAGTGAACGCAGAAGGGATCTGCATAACGCAGGGAAGGTTAACTCCAGCATCATACGACCAGATGATGGGTGCGATCAACGTGGGGTTCACGTTGGACCATTACGGTCCGTTCTTGGGTAGTATTGCTGATTGCTCCTTCGTCCGAGACACCTTCAGAGACATAACGACGAAGAACTGCCCTGGACTCAGCATCACCAGCCAGTGGATCTACGCAGGCCTCGCGTCACTCTCTGGGGCAGTCATGTTCTCACTCATCTTTTGGTTGATCTTCGTTAGAGAAAGACGTCACCGATCTCATACTAAGAAGTCTATGATCCAGATGAATAGGTTTTAATTCTTGCAAATCATATGTATGTGATTAAGTCTTTCTTTTGTTTTTGTTTTTTTGGGGAGGGGTTGCAAAACGTTGATGATTTGCTTTTGGGAAAATAAAAAACTTCTGTTCAGAAACGAATTCGTTCAGCCTCTTTTACTAATGAGAGTTGTTCTTGTAGAATCTGGGAACATATGTAATAAATCAACAAGACACGTTAGACATTCCATGCTCTAGATGGGTAGGTTTCGAGTAAAGCAAGCCATTTAATGATTATGAGACTGATACGTCCGTGGTCTGGCCACAAATTAAATGTAATTTGTAACTACGAGTAACAAAACACCACCTTATATGAAACGACGAATCTAAAATTAGTACGTGTCAGAGTGCTATTTGCGCCTCGAGGCCGGTGCAGAATCCACATGTATCTGCCCTTTCAATTTTAAAATTAACATTTTTTTTTCCTTGTAGGTTTGCGTATCCTTTTTTTATTTGTCTGTTTTTGACTTGATGCAATGTTTCATTTCTGTATATTAAAAGACTGTGCGAATCCTCTTCCTAGGAGGAGCGTATCTAAATGCACATATAAATCAAGATATAAGAAACCGTAGATTATTAGTACTAATAAAGAAAGTAATAGAGAAATGGGATCGTTAAGAACAAAGCCAAAGTCATGCCTCGGGCGATCCACGCGGGACGAATTCATCATAGTCAATGACCTCACGTGTTTGGACCATAAGATCTTCGCATGACAACAAATAATTCTGTTTTGCTTTATGCAAATAAGCAAAATATCCTATGTTTATAAATAAATAAGTTTTGGACTGGTTTGCACGAACTATGAAGGTAAAACAAGTAGATCTTTGTTTTTGATTTTTTTTAAACAAAACAGTAGTATGTTGTAAATTTTCCTGAGACCAACCTGTAATTAATAAAAAGATTCCAACACGATTAGTTTGAAAAAGTAATGTAAAACCCTCTCAAGAATCACGCTTCTCTTAAAAAATAAGAATTTATAAAAAAAACGCACTGTATATGAGTTAAATATATGTTTAGTCGAGTCATTGCTGAACACAGAAGCTTAGAATTGTGTACTTAAATAGCCTTTAGAAAGAGAAACATACCGAACTCGATTGAAAGAGTGGTTAAGCTCTCCTCCTCCCTCTTGTGCACATATTTACTCCCCTTTAAATCAAAAGCAGCAGAAGATCGGAGATCGGAGATGGTGAAGCTAGTGGAGAAGACGGGAAGCCGACCACCGTGGGTGGGATTGGCGGCCGCCGCGTGGGTTCAGTTGTCGGCGGGAAACGGTTCGACGTTCCCGCTTTACTCCGCCGCCCTCAAATCGGTGCTGGGGTTTAACCAGCAACAGATCACGATCCTCGGCGTCGCTAATGATCTGGGAGAAAACATGGGCCTACTTCCAGGATACGCCAGTAACAAGCTTCCTCCTTGGGCGATGCTTCTCCTCGGAGCTACCTCTTGTTTCCTCGGCTACGGCGTTCTCTGGCTCTCCGTCAGCCAAATCGTTCATGGCTTGCCTTTCTGGCTGGTAAACCCTTACGTTTTGCAAAATCCAACAACTCTTTTATGTGTAGATCTTGTGGTTTTTGCCTACAAGTGATTAAATTTGTTAACTTTTCGTGTGTTGATCATCCGGCTCTCACAAGACTAGTACTTTCGTGTTTGTTTGTAATGTTGTTGACAGCTATTCATTGCTCTTGTTATCGCCACCAATAGTAGTTCATGGTTCGGCACAGCGTCTCTCGTGACCAATATGAGGAACTTTCCTATGAGCCGAGGCCCTGTCGCGGGACTCATCAAAGGCTACATTGGGATCAGTGGTGCAGCATTCACTGTCTTGTTCAGCGTCTTGCTTCACCATTCAGCTTCCAATCTACTTCTCTTTCTCACCGTTGGCATTCCGGTTTTGTGCTTATCCGTCATGTATTTCATCCGCCCCTGTATTCCGGCCACTGGTGAAGACCCTTCTGAGCCCGGTTATTTCGCTTTCCTCCTTGGCTCAAGCATCGTTCTTGCCGCTTACCTTGTTGTCACGACTGTTGTTAGTGAGGTGTTTTCACTTCCGACCATCCTCAGATATCTTCTTGTCGCTGTCATGGTGTTATTCTCGATGGCGCCTCTTGCGGTCCCCATCAAGATGACACTTTTCCGTTCGAATGCCAAGATCTCTTTTCCTGGTTCTTCGGACAATCTAGCCAAAGAGGAAGGGGAGTCAACCCAGGAAGAACCTTTGCTGACGCCTTCTACCTCAGCTTCAAATCTCGGGACTCTCTTCGAAGGAGATGAAGAGTCGGATATGGAAATACTTCTCGCCGAAGGAGAAGGTGCGGTTAAGAAGAAGCGAAAACCCAGGAGAGGCGAGGACTTCAAGATTCGCCAAGTCTTCGTCAAGGCAGATTTCTGGCTGCTTTGGTTTGCCTATTTCCTAGGGATGGGTTCAGGAGTCACGGTCTCAAACAACTTGGCACAGATCGGATTTGCTTTTGGTATTAAGGACACGACAATACTCCTCTGCCTCTTCAGCTTCTTCAACTTCATAGGCCGTCTCGCCTCAGGTGCCATTTCCGAGCACTTTGTGAGGTAAAAGAATCTCTCTCAAGTCTCATCTCATCTACCACTCAAAACAATCTTCTCTCTAACCGGTTCTCGTTTTTGCCTCTCAGGACAAGAACGCTTCCAAGAACACTGTGGATGGGAGCTGCGCAGCTAGGAATGGTGTTGACGTTCCTCCTCTTCGCCATGGCGATCGAGCACACCATTTACGTGGCAACAGCTCTTATCGGGATAGGCATGGGGTTTCAGTTCTTATCAATAGCGACCATCTCGGAGCTCTTTGGCCTTAGAAATTTTGGAATAAACTTCAACTTCATACTCTTGGGTAACCCGATCGGTGCGAGCATATTCTCGGCCCTGCTTGCCGGATACATCTACGACAGGGAAGCGGAAAAGCAAGGGAATCCGACCTGCATTGGCCCAGATTGCTTCCGGGTAACGTTCTTGGTTCTAGCCGGTGTTTGTGGCCTTGGAACTCTGCTGACTGTTATCTTGACGGTGAGAATCCGCCCGGTCTATCAAGCTCTCTATGCTTCTGGCTCTTTCCGGTTGCAGCCGCAATCAGCTGATCATTGATATTTCCAGGGAAAGCCAGAGAGACTATTCTGACGAAAAGATACAGTCATATCTACTTCTTGTATCTTGCGGCATATTTTTCTTTTGGGGTGTATTCTATATTTGTATAACTTGTCTTATTCAGCTGTAATCGGTGACTCAACTGGCCAAAAACAAAACAAAAAGAAAAGGTGGTTTGAAAGAACCTTAATGTAACTGCTTCTTTACGAGGTTTGTAATGTTGTTTGTATTATGTAATGTCGAACAACAAGAGATTCATTCTTCAATTTTTTCCTTTAGAAACAGCTAACGGGTTAAGGACATTGAAGCAGTCACAGAAAGAGACACAACACACAAGGTAGAGAATTTTGGTTGCATCGCATCAACGGAAGCTAACTCTCTATAATCTAATGTCTAAAATTGAACAAAAGCTAAGCAAACATAAAAACACACAGACACACACTCCGAGTCGGAGACAAGAAAGCCCTTAAAACTCGATCAAATACGATGGTGGAAGAAGCCTAAAAATCACCATCCATCTGATTTCAAGTAGGTGTCAGATTCTGAAACATAGAATCCCACTTAATAACCTCTTGTACGTTGTCCCCACAGTAATGATCATCACCACCATCGAAAACAGTGGGATTCGAGAAGCTTTCGAGCCTACAAGGAGTCCCGTTCGTTAGGAGGAGTCTCTCTTCCTTGCTGCTCCCGCAGCTGCTGAATCCGCCATTGCCGTTGCTGGGCATCACCGACCTCTTGCTCCTCTTGGACAAAGCGCCTTTCCACCTCCCTTTCCCGCTGCTGCTCGGCACGACCACGAGCGCCCGAGACGACTCCTCGCGTCTGATCCAGGCCCGAACATACTCGGAGAAGCATTTCCCGGTCTTCCTGATCGCGATCAGGACTCTCGAAATGGAACGAGCGGTGAGCGGAGACGGTTTACGATCCCGGCGAGCGAGCTTGAGGATCTCGAGGCGGTGCTTGGCGATGGAGATCCCCATGCTCTGGAGAAATTCGTGGTTGAAGTAAGCAATGTCTTCGTATTCGAGCTCGTTGTGTGAGAAGGAGAGACCGTACTCGTAGATGAGAGAGTCTTCGAGGCTCGTCCTCGATAGCCATGAGAACCAATCCATCTGTTATACAATTGGAGAAGATGAAATTTTTGGTGAGGAGTGTGTGTTTGTTTGGGGAAGGTAAAGTCGTTCGGATTTATAAAGGGATGAGACGGTTGTTTGGGGGTTCTTTTTGACTTTTAAAAAAGTTGCGGGGGCTTACTTGGTAAGGTGGGTGAACAGATGGACTAAAGTGGACCAAAGTGGTAAAAGAAAAAGGGTCAAAGTAAGCAAAAATTAACAAGTTCACACATCTTTGGTTGCCGTTCAAAATGGAAAAAAGAATGTAACACATGGAAATGTTTGAGAGTGTGGGTGCGTCCATTAATCACGCTGTGTAGAAATGGAGCATATCCTATCTTGCTTTTTAATTCATTGTCTCTGCATCTATTCTGTGCCATTTACTATTCTTATTCTTTTTCTTTATAACATACTCTATTTAACAATTTTATTTTGGTCAGCAATATATCAACTGCTTTGCTTTAATATCACTTGCTAACAAGAACAAATACCAACACACATTTGATTTGGATCGATATTTATTTTTCGTTTAAATCTAAAAGGAAAACCATAATTAGAGCGGCTGATGCTCGGTTATAGAAGAAACTGCAATGAAGACGACCGTGACACTAAAACATTAAAAAGAACAAGAATAAAAATTGAAGGCCAAATAGATTATATAGTATTATAAATTATCTCCGTTATTAAGCTAAATAAAAATGGTTAGTTTTGTTGACAAAAATAAATAAGTATAAGAAATGCTCTCTTCGTTTCAGGTAAGGTGGATTAATTTAACTAAATATCTAGTATTATCTTCCTTGTAGGTCAACTAACGATAACCAAAACAAAATACTAGTGTTGGAGAAATTAAAATCCACCTTCTGTAGTCAACTAAATTATTTTTCTGTTATAATTCGTGTATATATACAGTTACTTAAATTTTAAAAACTAAAAGTGAATGAACACAAATTTTGTATGATTATCCTCAGTTTGGCTTTTGGGATTAAGGAGGAATATAAATCATTATTGAGCTTTTAAGAGACTATGCGAGCCATTATTATCAAATGCTGTGATTACAAACATCAACACAAGTGGATGCAATCATGCAAATATGCAACCATCACAATCAGAATATTGTATAATCAGTATAAACACATATACACTTATAACCTTAACTATACACTGACACGATTGGGGATCACGGGTCATGAGCATGTGAAATTTAAAGTGATGTTCATATGCACTACCATCCACTAGCTAGCTCCCACTTCTATTTTCGGTTTGGCCCTATCATTATATAAATTTTATTGATTAATGATCTTAATGCCCCATGAATTTGAGCCTTAATTACCATGCTAACTGCTGTCCACGAAAAGAGAAATTAGCATACAACTTCTCATCTCTTATGCTTGGGTTGCGTAGTAACAATACAAGACCAAAAATTATATTAGAAGACTTGCATAAACAACAACCGATGTAAAGTCGTACGATCATTTTGACAAAAAAAAAACTAAACTAAAAGGTCGCTGGATCATAACTTAATAAAGG
This sequence comes from Isatis lusitanica, assembly GCA_900406415.1. Taxonomy (NCBI): domain Eukaryota; kingdom Viridiplantae; phylum Streptophyta; class Magnoliopsida; order Brassicales; family Brassicaceae; genus Isatis; species Isatis lusitanica. The sequence continues at coordinate 64,540 of OVBB01000035.1, forward strand.
TGTCGTAAAGTTGGGTACTAGATCTTTAGTGATAACCTTTAAGTCGAACTTAAGTTTCGTTACTTTGCTTTAAATTTCAAAAATTACATCAATCTCAAAATTCCGTCCGAATCATTCTAATTTTAACAACCAGCTCAAAATGCATACCTTGAACCATCAGTTATATCGGTTTCCTAGTCGATTGAATATGCCGGTTAAGAGTAACCATCTAAATTATCAAACTACATGCTTAACTAATCCCAATCCTCCAAACGATTAAAGGAAAGATAACAGACAAAAAATCATTCAATCGCAGGGAGATTTTATTTATCAAAAAGCAGCAAAATTGCGTATATATAAATAATATCAATAAGAATCTGGTCTGTATACATAGAAGTCATGGGTATGATGATGATCTCGTTACCTGAAACAATTCACAAACAAGAAATCTTTGGACTTAGCCTGAACAAAGGCCATTTGTTCGAGATCCTAAAGGTGCGTATAGCAGTCGCAAAACTGAAGACTTCCTGTTCGGTATTGGACTGAGAATCTCTGATTTGTATAAATCTACAAGATCCTGAAACCCGCTAATAAGTATTAATCTGATTTGCTTCTGAGGCTGTAAATGTTGCCAATGGTTCCCACAATGCTAACCACCACCGCCAAGATTAGCATCAACCACGATACAGATCTCTCCACGAGGCTTAACGAATTGCTCTGCTTCCCTAACCGTAGTGCGATGAGAGCAGGGAAGGTAAAACCAAGCGAAACCGCTGATGTTGCGCCTGTGAATTTGAACGCAGTCCATATGTTTGGGATCATCGTCGAGCCGATGTAAATAAGAGCCAGCAAGATCACTGTGAGTCCCAATGATCTCTTTTTGCTTTCGGTTAGAGGAGGAGAGCCTTCAAACAACAAGGTGTTGACGGTTTCTCGCAAGGAGAAATGGATCACGGGGAAGACCAGAACTAGATGAAGAATGTATCCGATTCTGACTATGTAATTCACCGCAGAGCTGAAACGGATGCCTAGATCTTGATCAAAGTTGGTCAAGATATCCGCTTCCGTGTCCTTACCGAAGAGGAGATAACCCGATACAGCAGTTGACGCATAGACCACAACACAGATGGCTGTTGTGATTCTCCCAACTCGGTTCATCTTATGAGGCGAACGACCTTCGAGCTCGTTATAGATGGGCTGGACATTGAAATGACAGACGTAAGCGTTTGACATAATCGGAATGACCACGAGGAGATCCAAGATTGCTTTTTTGGAGCCAAAATCAGGAGTCATCCTTGGAGTGTCAATAGTTCCTTCGATGAGCTTAATCGTGGCGACAGCAAAACAGACAACAACAAAGACAACTGCAAGAGCAACTGAAGCAGCTGATGTTACGCTCAAGGAATCAATCTTGTTCAAAGCACAGAGAGGAGCCAAGAAGACGACCATAACAATCAAAATCAAAACTTTACGGTGGTCCCAGAACCCATTTCCTAACCATTGATCCAAAACCCCAATGTGATGAAGAGAACCAGACATGACGTCGCCCATAATGATGAGGTAAACAACGAGAACGCCGCCGTTGTTGACGATGATACAAATCTCAGACAAAACCCTAGCGGTTTTCCCCAAAGCGAACTGCACCACCTCGCCGTAAGATCTGGACTTGTAAATAACTGAAAATCTAATCAAAAGCTCAACACTAATCTCGGACAAAATCGCCATGAGGATGATCAGAACAAAGCCAAGAACCAAGCCGAGAACTTTCATGGTCGCGGGCAATGCCATGATCCCAGCGCCGATAATCGACGTGGTGAGGTTGAAAACCGCACCGTAGATCCCAGATCCTTGACTCGATTTCCCATGAACGAGTGAATAATCAGCGACATCGAAATCCAGATCGTCCCCTTCTTCATCGCCAACACCACCATTACGGGTATCGTCGAAATCATTGACGAAGCTTTCTTCGTCAGAAGGAAGCAATTTGGTTCTGGGTTTTCCAGGGATGCCATTATCCGTCTGTTTCTGTAACTCGACGTAAGAGCTTTTGGAGATCACAGAGTAACTGCTATCCATTCGCCAGATCTGATATAAAGTCCCTCTGAATTCGCGATTAGAGAGAAAGAAGATAAACTTACAGATAATCCGAGATCAAAGAAGACGAAAGAGGAGACTCTTTTTGGTCCTTAAGACGACCGGGAGAGAGAGATTGTTCAAAAAGAATCCAATTTGCTAAATCTCGGGAGGAGTCAACAATGTCTCAATTGGTCGTTCTTCCTGCCTCGTCGGCGAGAGAGAGAGATTGAAGGAGAGATAGTTTGGATTTGGAAGGAGAGAGGTAACTTCTCTCTTACTATTCGTGCTTTTACTTCACACGTGGCGCCTCCTTTCTTAAACAAAATCCTTTTTTCTTTTGTACTTCGATAAAGCATCTTATTAATTGCTGATTAGCAGCAATTGAACAAGTTTCACATCAGCTTAGGTTAGGCGTTTTAATCGTTTGTTTATGAATCTTATAACTACAGACATTTACTCTCTTTTTTGTTTTCTGTTTTCTCCAATAGATTCAATACTAAGTTAAGTCTTCATTTCTTTGTTTACTACTCCCGGAAGGAGAGAGACTTGATAACAACCAAATATGAACTTATAAGTTTGGATTGAATCGATCAATTATCTTACTAAACAAGGAATCTCAACATTATAATTTGCTTGAAAGTTATAAAGAACAGAATTCTAGCATTCAGCATAAAACAAAAACAAACAATTGATTGGCACTTTGGAGTTTGGACGTCCACCAAACGCAGACAGAAACTCCGTCTTCTCTACAGATACTTTCTTGCAAGTGCACGTACCTTGGTGTCGAAATGTGACGATGTAATCCGAGAACCGGGCAGATACAAAGGATTCAGAAGAATCTGCACGAACAAACGATTTCCATGATTCCTTTTTATACAATGGTATGTAATACAGTGTTACTACGGTGCAACCGGAACAGATGAGATCAAGTCAAACAAAACCAAGAACACCTTACCTTTATATAAAGCTCATGCACCTCCTGGAAGAAGCTCTTGATGCCGTCTTCATTGCGTGAATCATGAAGGAGCATGAGTCGAGTATGTGCGATAAATCAAGGAACATACAAACATCTAAATTTTTTGGAGATAAATCTGTTAACCACAAAACCCAATTTTACCAATCTAACAGTGTACTTATATGAATGAATCAGAAGAATAAAACATCATTTGCACTTGAATGTAAAAGGGTCAAATTTAGTTCCCCGGAAAAAAAAGGATATGGCCTGCGGTAACATACACTGACACAACCAGATCGTTGAATCTGTCAACTGACTTCAAGAACCTGAAGAGTTATATGATAATGGGATGAATCCTTCCTTCAACATATCCAAATATATCACAAGGGACTTTACTTACATGGCACTTGTAGTCCATGCAAGGTCTTGGACGACATCTAATGCTGCATGTAATATAAACTGATGCAACTGAGCAGCATCTTCTCTCTGCCAGACCGAGAGTATAGTGTGAGCGACTGGGTGTAAAACTTAAAATTTAGACCACACACCAATTTCTATCAAGATTGTAACATATATTCCACCAAAAGAGAAACGCTAAAACAGAGAAAGATCTACCGTTAAGAAAGGATAATCAGTCATACGATAGACCCGAAACTGATTAGTCATGCAATTCCTATTCAGCAGGCGTAAAGAGGATCTTAGAGAACTACATTTTTGTTTAATCCTATAGTTAGAAAAAGCCCTGCTTGCTAGGTTATGTAAATGCAATACAGTGTGAAACGTTCCTTGTTAGCAGTACTTTCCAATTCACCGGCTAAAGGAAGAGCAATGATAATCAAATTAATTCTCCACTTGTTAAGCTTTAACAAGGAGATCAGAGTCTTAAGAAGGAGCTGGGAACTATGTTGCCGAATAGAGTCTATCAAAAAGGCAGTCTAACAAACTTTCGATAATTGAGATTCAACTTCCTCCGATTGAAAAATGAATAAAGCCCCGAAAGAAAAAAGTGAAAGTGGAGTAAGAAATGTACTTTGGCAGCAGATCCAACTTCAGCTTCGTAGATGGGTATATCATTCCGAGCCACAATTATAAAGCAGGCAGTGTTAGCCATTCAATCAAACGTCTCCGAATAGATGAAACCAGATCTTTGTGTCTCCTGGAAATACAAAATCAAAAAGAAAAGGCACATATACAGAGTTCAGTATTCAAATCAAGAGCAGTACTCGAACCTAAGCCAGAAAATGATCGTATTTACGACAAGAACCCACGTTTCCTTTTCCTACGTCATGGACACTCGTGATCCAGAAACTAGCTAAGCAATAGAGATTGAAGGACTTAAGAAGAGAAATGTGTTCCCGCTTCTCCCAAACTGTAAGGTCAATTGGTGAAATTTGTTTCCCAGGACTCGTTTCAAAAATGTGAAAACTCGTCATATGGATCAAGTCGATGCAACAGGTAGAATTAGAAACAATCAGACAACTCGTCTAGATACGATTGAATCGAGAATCACCGAGGTCAGAGTTTCTATTATAGAGTAGATCGACAATTAGATTTCTCGATCGACACATAAACCTTGAAAAAAGGGTGGGAAAACTCACGTCTATAGACGAAGAAGGCAAATGAGCGATGCGAAAGGCTTCAGGAAATACAACCAAAGAGGAACCCACAGGCCTCCGCGCGAAATTTAGAAGAAAAAGAAGAAATATCCAGAAATGGAGAGATCCTGTTGGAAGATCGTCGAGTGGGAAGATGGAAAGGAAAGGAGTGTTTTGGAGAGAGGAAGATCAATCAATAACGAAGACTGCTACTGATGTCGGGCCCTGTTTCAGTCCTTTATTGGGCTTTCAAGCCCACTGTGTCTTTAAATTTTTACAGCAGGTGAATTACGAAACATGTACGATTATTTTTCACCATTTAGTTCTCTCACAACTAAAAAAAGAAACTACTAAAGAGTAGAATAAGTGGAAGTTTAAAACCAAAAACAAAAATCGAATAAGATGCTTTTCATTAAGTATACTTAAGCGAATAACTTAAAAAATCGAAACAGCTAAATCCAGAGAATTCTGAAGACAATTTTTTTGGTTGCAGAGAGAATAGAAATATCTCTAGCTATCTTCTTTTTTCTCTACAAAAGAAATGGTTTTTATTAAGGCTAGCTCCTAATACTAGATATAGATATATGTATTGAATTTAATTATTAAATCTAAAGAGAGTATCTAACAATTTAGCAGTTGATAGTGTATATGAATGGTAACGTGCGAACCGCACCACACTCAACAATACCGAAAATCTTTACATATACTATGTATTTATACATTTTTATAACTGTAAAAACCACACCACACTAAAACCGCTGGTTCTATAAATTCATTCACCATTTGGAACCTACATATGAGCGGAGGTGAAACTATTAAGGGCTCTCAACTATTAATAAGATAGCTTTAATGAAAACCATCTTTGTAAAGATTAAAGAGATTTAATTATCCCGTTAAGACTTTTGGACAGACCCGCCAGATGGGGCCCACGTGCAATCCTTTTTGGCCGGAGACTTAAAGACCACTGACCACCATTCACTTCTCCATCTTCTAAAAAACATATCCATTTATTTCGGATGTTTTCAGTGTCTGTCAGATCTTCTTTTCGTTGCTTTCAACTTCTATATAAGCCTCATGTCTCAACTCTCGAGTAGTCTGGCCTTCAATTTGCGTTATGATCTGGAGATTTCTATAAATACAAGTACTTAGAAATTTTAACTGATATTTTGTATCTATAAGTCGAACTCTTTTCTCAATAAATTTCATATACCAAACCATACTTGATCCGTAAGTTTATAATTACATCATGCACATGTACCTAGTGACTCATAATGAAACGTATCACACTGGACTGACGAGTTGTTGTCTGATATTGACATCTTAATTTATAACTTTCCTTTTCGTTGTTAATGCTTCATTGCTTCTTACTAACTTTTGATTGATAATAAGACGTTGACCTACTAAAGCAAATAACTCTTTTTTTTCCTCCGTATTTTTTATGGGATCAACTCACGGCACTTTTGTAATTAATTTTTTTTTAGAACCTATTCCAAAAACTACGTGAGCTTCTTTCGTTCGAAATTATTAGAAGTCAAATAATTATTAAAATCAGAATTCAAATAATTATTTAAATATAAAAATTAACCAGAAAAAAATTCTTTTGCAACATAAGATTGGAAAAAATTGCCAATAAAAACTTCCTGATGGTGATTTAACTTTCCCAAGTTTAACCATGTATGTTTTTAGCTACGTACTTATACAACCACTATTTGATTTAGAAATCTTAAAAAAAAAAAATCAATTTATAGTCACAAAAATGTGTGTATATAAAATTTCAGCGTGATTCATTGATATATTTTCGGTTTGGTAAAAGAGATGCTCAACTTTGATGTTTGGTTGTTATTATTTCATCTTTGATGTTTTTAGAACATTTTGCGGGGCTAAGGGAAACCCATATTCATCTGTTTGGCTTTAGTACTCACTATTTTATTTGTTATTTCTTGTCATTGTTTTCTCGCTCAACAGCATATTTTAAATACATTGCATCTTCGTACTATGTTCGTATTCTGTATTTGAGAGCGAATTAAACCTCAGGTAAACTTCTATTCAATTATTATTAGAAAAGTTTACTCGTGTACCGTGTAAAATAAACGAATAAAACTATACTTTTAAAAAGTTATACTTTTCTTGCGCACCCATAACTTTACCAAAACAAAATAAAGCATTATCATTCTTGAGCTTTAAAACAAATAATATTTTTCTTCTTTTCTTGGTGCCAAAAACTTTAAGGCAATGACGTAAAACTCAGAGTTTTGAGCCGTCCCAATATGTATCATGCACATCGATTTTTTTTTTCATATATATATATATATATATATATTGTGAAATTGTGTTAAAGGAAAAATATGGTCACTAAACCAAAAAGACACGAGAGAAGCGTGATTTTAAAGTCCTCGGATGGAAAAAATGAGCTTATACATCATGAGTACTCAAGACATGACGATTGTTTTCTCCTTCTCGAATAAAGATTTGTTAATGCTAATTAATTGCAATGTATATAGTATAATAAAGAAACTAATGTAAAGATCGATGCGTTAAGTCTTGAAGTAAAGATGTGTTAAATCTTTTTAAGACTGCGAGACTGTGTATGAATCTAAAGTCATCAAGCAATAATGGGTTGCTGCGTTCGTTCACAATGTGTTTGAAGTAATTAAGTAAATATCAGTCTTCTCTCGTGTTACCATGTATTTTAATGTTTTTTTCTGGGGTAAAATCCATTTCATACCACAAATAATTTTTTTAATAATATATAAACTTAAATTTTACAGATTCAAGATTCCAAAATTTAGACCGCATAATTCTAATTTAGTTTTTAAAATAACTTAACTATAATACTAAACATGGAAAAATATTATTATTGGATGATTAAAAAAAACCAGAATCGATTAATCTTGTATTATTTCCGGTGTAAACTAATATATCAGTCTCCACATAAAATTAGAAAATTAGCATGTATGCCAAATAATAGAATCGATACAGATAAGTGATGTTGATGCTCTATGTAGTAACTTTTCACTCTTTAACAAATAATTCAATCCAATATTTATTTATCGTATATTATTATCATTTTCCCGCTAAACCTTCCATGACCATCTGGAATAAAAGAAAAAAATTATTCTACTTTTTGCACTCTCTAACATAACAATCACCGATAGTTCAATTATCTATCCATCACGTGACGTTCAACGAGTATCGCATTTCAAGAATGAATGGCAAATTAGTAATATATGTCATTTCAAGGGTAGGGAACTTAAATATGCGTCTCAAGGAAAACTTTGTCGTGTTATGAGGGATCTGTGGGGACGTAGCTACTTCGCTTTAGAAAGGCATACAAACCGTTGGATTAAGATCAATGGGTTCATCGTACCAGATCGACGGTTCTGGCCGAGAGTGTAATCTTGTCTCGAAACAGGTGATCATGTCTCCGTGGAGTACAGCTAGCAATTAGAGATTCCGAGCCGATAGCGTCGAAAATTGTAGCCGGCTAAGTCGTATGTCTGGTTTGAGTGTACTTATGCATAAGTTGTTCCGCTTATTGCAATCAGACACACCTTATCGTGTAATATGTGGGTGCTCTTATCACGCTCGGTTACTCGTCACCTTCGCATATCAAAATCGCCTTTACAGGAAATTAAAATCTCCATTTCTGCAAGATTAAATGTTCGTATAAATAATTCTGAAGAGAGAGAGAAAGGTTGTTTATTTTCCTTTTTTCTTCGGTGGAGAGAAAAAAAGAGTCCAAAACCAAATCCTTCGCCTCTTTCATCTGAGGAGAGAGAAACTCAAACTCTGGCCTGTGAAATCGATCTCCCTCTTCTTCATGGTAAGTAAGCTTCACCCTTCTAACTAGCTCTTTGATTTTTCGTGTTTTTTAGCCGTAGCTTTTCTGGGTATTTTGCTTTCCCCTTTCGATATATATATATAACTTTTATTTGCCTTTTTTGTTCATGTTGTAAGAAGATGCCCATTTGAGCTCTGAATACCTAATGTTTCCAGATTTTCACCCTATAGTGTAGTAATTAAATCCGCCGAAATGGAAGGTTTTTTTGGAGAATTATCCGGAGATGTTTTAAAGATCTAGTTAAGAGGGTATTAAATTTCTCACTCCCATTCCGTATTTTAAAAACATAAAAAATTAGTTATTTCCCGGAGTAATTGAAACCAGTTTTGGATGATGATGTTCATTCATGGTTATCGCCGCCGTCATTTTTGTATTTTTTATCTTTCTGTGCAGATCTGGTGATAGATTTGGTGGGTTTCGTGCATCTGAGCTGAAAAGGTGTCGGAGTAAGTAAAAAACATGTCATCTCTCAGTAGAGAGCTCGTCTTTTTGATCTTACAATTTCTAGATGAAGAGAAGTTCAAAGAGACTGTTCATAAGTAAGTCTTGTTCTGTACCGTTCCCATCTAATTTGATTGCTCTGCGGTTTTCTTTCCGTTTGTGAAACCCTAGTATTTGGCGAAATTTGGTAATGTATTTACTTGATTTCTGAGAACAGGCTCGAACAGGAATCTGGATTTTTCTTCAATATGAAGTATTTCGAAGATGAAGTGCACAATGGAAACTGGGATGAGGTGGAGAAGTATCTCTCTGGTTTTACAAAAGTAGATGATAATAGATACTCCATGAAGATCTTCTTCGAGATACGGAAGCAGAAGTATCTCGAGGCCTTGGATAAGTAAGTAATGAGCGTTAAATCCACAAAAGAAGAATTCTGTTTGATTTGCGAACCAACGCCTGCTTTTTGTAGGCATGATCGTCCAAAGGCTGTAGAAATTTTAGTGAAAGATTTGAAAGTGTTTTCCACTTTTAACGAGGAGCTTTTCAAGGAAATCACTCAGCTCTTGACCTTAGAAAACTTCCGGTAAGCCATACAGGGTTTTAGCAAGTTTGAGGTTTAACCATTGTGCAATAGAGAATTAAGACTCTCTAAGCTGTTCAACTTCAGGGAGAACGAGCAGTTATCCAAGTATGGAGACACAAAGTCAGCCAGATCTATCATGTTGGTGGAACTTAAGAAGTTGATTGAAGCGAATCCATTATTCCGCGATAAGCTGCAGTTTCCGACCCTTAGGAATTCACGGCTGAGAACGCTCATTAACCAGAGGTATCGATCGTCTTTACTCGTTCACTTCAAATTTTCATTCCCCAGCTGCTTTAACTCTTAGTTTCCACGTGACTGCATAACTTGCAGCCTAAATTGGCAACATCAGCTTTGTAAAAATCCAAGGCCAAATCCTGATATAAAGACTCTCTTTGTGGATCACTCTTGTCGCTTACCAAATGATGCACGAGCACCATCCCCTGTCAACAATCCGCTGCTTGGATCTTTACCAAAAGCCGGGGGATTTCCTCCTTTAGGTGCACATGGGGTAGGTCAATTTCCACCTGATTTGTATTTCCTATGAGATGATTCTGGTCCTCGTTCTATCGTTACACCTTCTCGTGGCGTGTTTGACTTGCCTTTATGTCTCCAGCCATTTCAACCAACACCTTCTCCGGTTCCGACACCGCTTGCTGGTTGGATGTCCAGTCCTTCCTCTGTCCCTCATCCAGCTGTGTCTGGAGGAGCCATAGCTCTCGGTGCTCCATCCATTCAAGGTAATTTTCTGTTTTCATAGAAGCTATTGAAACTATCGCATCTCAAATTTTATCCTTGCCTTTTTCATGCCTGTGATCTATGTAACATTTTCTCCTATTTTGGTTTGAGCAGCCTTGAAACACCCGAGAACTCCTCCAAGTAATTCCGCTGTAGACTATCCATCAGGTGATTCGGACCATGTCTCCAAAAGAACAAGACCCATGGGAATCTCTGACGAGGTGAGAAAAAAATCTGAAGCAAATATATATACAATACTCTACTGGTAATGTTTGTTTAAACGTATTTCTTCTTTGTTCCTCCATATGTAGGTGAATCTAGGTGTGAACATGTTGCCAATGACATTCCCGGGGCAGCCGCATGGTCATACCCAGGCCTTCAAAGCACCTGATGACTTGCCCAAGACAGTGGCACGAACTTTGAGCCAAGGGTCATCTCCCATGAGCATGGATTTCCATCCAATCAAACAGACTCTGCTACTAGGTCTGTTTCATGCTCTGTATATCTACGTCTTCTAATAAACATCATCAGAAATTTTGTAACATCAGAAGCTTCAATTTGCATGGTTCCAGTTGGTACAAACGTAGGGGATATTGGGCTCTGGGAAGTCGGTTCTCGAGAACGTCTAGTACAGAAGACTTTTAAAGTTTGGGACTTGAGTAAATGTTCAATGCCCTTGCAGGTGCCTTTCTTTCTGAAGATTAACCAGAATCTTAATATCTAGTATTTATTTGAAATTTCAGTGACCAAAATTTCTGATCTTTAGGCTGCTTTGGTGAAAGAGCCTGTCGTTTCGGTCAACCGTGTGATTTGGAGCCCGGATGGTTCCTTATTCGGTAAGGTTTGAGATTAGAAATGCCCTGTTAGCTGTTTTGGATATTCATATGCGCGTTTTCAACTGCAGGAGTTGCTTATTCGAGACATATTGTACAGCTATACTCTTATCACGGTGGTGAAGATATGAGGCAACACCTCGAGGTTTATATCATTTACGACAGATCTACGAACGTTTCTTTCAGTTTCTGTAAATAACAGCAGTTATTTTTTTTTTCCAGATTGATGCTCATGTTGGTGGTGTAAATGACATTGCATTCTCCACTCCAAACAAGCAACTATGTGTTACTACTTGTGGTGATGACAAAACCATCAAGGTTCAGTCTTTTGATTTCCTTTCAATAACTCTGTTTTTATTTGTTGGAACTCAAAATGGGATTATTAATCAAGACTTAAAATTAAGGTCTGGGATGCTGCAACGGGTGTAAAACGGCATACTTTTGAAGGCCATGAAGCTCCTGTTTACTCTATCTGCCCTCACTATAAGGAAAACATTCAGGTAAGTAGCAATAGTTAAATTATTTCGTTTCAATTTTATATTGGCCTTGACTTGATATTTCTTCTGGTGCTCAAGTTCATCTTTTCAACTGCGCTTGACGGGAAAATAAAAGCGTGGCTATATGATAATATGGGTTCTCGGGTTGACTACGAAGCTCCTGGTCGCTGGTGTACAACGATGGCCTACAGTGCTGATGGAACTAGGTTATATAATGATCTCACCATTTCTACGTCTTGGTTCTGTTATGTCACGTTTGATGTGATAATAAACCTAAACTCTAATGTTTTTTTTATTCACATGGATAGGCTATTTTCTTGTGGGACGAGTAAAGATGGGGATTCGTACATAGTTGAGTGGAATGAAAGCGAAGGAGCTGTTAAGAGAACTTATCAAGGATTCCACAAACGTTCTCTTGGTGTCGTTCAGTTTGATACTACGAAAAACCGCTATCTTGCTGCGGGTGATGACTTTTCCATTAAGTTCTGGGATATGGATAATATACAGCTTTTGACTGCCATTGATGCTGATGGGGGTCTCCAGGTATGTATAGACATATCTCAAATGGAAACGAATATTTGTTATTTGCAGTCATTATGGCTCTATTTATTTTGTAGGCAAGCCCACGGATCCGGTTTAACAAGGAAGGCTCTCTCTTGGCCGTTTCTGCCAATGACAATATGATCAAGGTTATGGCAAATACAGATGGTCTAAGGCTGTTGCACACGGTCGAGAACGTATCTTCTGAATCCTCCAAGGTGCTGAGTTTTTTGCTCATTGGATCTTCAACAAGCAAATTACTAACCCCGACATCTAAGTTTCTTCAACACTAAATTTTTCATTCACATTTGCAGCCTGCAATGAACAACATTGCGGTGGCAGAGAGACCTTCTGAGAGACCTGCCTCTGTAGTTTCCATCCCCGGAATGGTAGGAAAAGCCAATGTTTTTTTTTCCATTCAATGTTTTCGATCTTTTGGTCTGCGTCCAATCATCATGATTGATTCCTCTTTTTCCTTTCTAACAGAATGGAGATTCGCGGAATATGGTTGATGTGAAGCCAGTGATCACTGAAGAATCAAATGATAAGTCTAAGATATGGAAGCTTACTGAAGTTGGTGAACCCTCCCAATGCCGCTCATTGAGACTCCCTGAGAATATGAGAGTCACCAAGGTACCAACACAGAGAATAATTTAGCTGATAAGACTTTGATTCTAATAACTCAAAACTTTTGCAGATATCGAGATTGATTTTCACAAATTCTGGAAATGCGATATTGGCATTGGCATCAAATGCTATTCATCTGCTTTGGAAATGGCAACGAAATGACCGTAACGCAACTGGGAAGGTACATATGGTCTAAAATTTGCCTTTAACATCGCAGAAATAGGTGAAATAATGAAAAGTTCAAAATTTTATTTTGTATAGGCAACGGCTTCCTTACCTCCTCAGCAGTGGCAACCAGCGAGTGGAATTTTAATGACAAACGATGTGACTGAAACTAATTCCGAGGAAGCTGTACCGTGTTTTGCTTTATCTAAGAATGATTCCTATGTGATGTCAGCATCTGGAGGAAAGATATCTTTGTTTAATATGATGACGTTTAAGGTAAAATCCCACCTAAACACAGTGCTCTGCGTGATGAACACAAACAACGTTTCATTTGTGACATTTGCTTGATGTTGTTGGCTAAGTGCAGACAATGGCTACTTTCATGCCGCCTCCGCCTGCTGCAACGTTTCTGGCTTTTCACCCTCAGGACAACAATATAATTGCAATTGGCATGGATGATAGTACAATACAGATTTACAATGTTCGCGTTGATGAGGTCAAGAGCAAGCTTAAAGGACATTCGAAGAGAATAACCGGCCTGGCCTTCTCCAACGTACTAAACGTTCTGGTTTCATCTGGAGCAGACGCTCAGGTACTGATTCATCTCATCTAATTAAGAATTCAGATGATCAGGAAGAAGTATTATAAGTCATATTTGTATATGTGCAGCTTTGTGTATGGAACACAGATGGATGGGAGAAGCAGAAAAGCAAGGTTCTGCAAATTCCACAGGGAAGATCGACCGGTGCTCTTTCAGACACGCGTGTTCAGTTTCATCAAGATCAAGTACACTTCCTCGTGGTCCATGAAACTCAGCTCGCTATATACGAAACAACCAAGCTTGAATGCATGAAACAGGTTTTAGTAATTACCACACACTCTCCCTCTCTCTCTCTCTCTCTCTCCAAGATCTATGATTTTGAGTGTCTTTGCATCTGAAACCCTTTCCGGTTGTTTTGATTTCAGTGGCCTGTGCGTGAATCATCAGCTCCAATCACGCATGCCACGTTCTCATGTGACAGCCAGTTAATATACGCGAGTTTCATGGATGCTACAATCTGTGTCTTCACCTCTGCAAACCTTCGATTGCGTTGCAGAGTCAATCCCTCTGCGTATTTGCCAGCTTCTCTCAGGTGAGTAAAAATGTGAAGAGAGCAATATTGATTTTTGGTGAAGAATAAACAGAGTAAATCTTGACTCTGTATTATGTGTCTGCAGCAACTCGAGTGTCCATCCACTGGTGATTGCGGCTCATCCGCAAGAATCCAATATGTTCGCGGTGGGTCTCTCAGACGGTGGGGTCCATATATTCGAGCCGCTTGAGTCAGAAGGTAAATGGGGACTAGCTCCACCGCCTGAGAATGGCTCAGCCAGCGCTGTCGCATCTACGCCTTCCGTTGGAGCTTCCGCCTCCGATCAGCCTCAGAGATGATATGAAACAGATCCTGCTCCAGTTTTTTTTCTTTCTTTTTTGGTGTTTTAGATCATTTCCGATATATATATATTTGTTTTTGGAAGAAATCATTCTAACAAGGTGAGTGTATTGATGTAACATATATAGCAAGCTGAAACAGTTCCTAATTGGTTGATTCTTTGTTGCTTGCTTCTTCTGTCATTTAAGTTTGGAGAAAGAACTTTGAATGAAAATCTTCGATCTTAGGTTTTCTTCTTTACTTGATGCAAAATTCCATCAAACTGGGAGAAAAAAGTTATAATTTTGATGTGGAGTTGGTTATGTATTTATAAGGTACTTGAATTTTTGTGCAACGTGTATCTGAGTTAACGTCTCTATTTTTTTTTACCGTTGCAAAATAAAGACTGCGTGCCAACACAACGAGAGCTAGGTTAGGTTTGGTCCAAACCGTTTGGATAATCAGAGAGCTTAGGCTGTGCAGCCCACGGCCCAGACTTAATTTATGAGATAAAAGAAAAACAAGAAATAAAAATACGATTACAAAAATTTATCTTAATATCTAGAAGCTACCTACAGAGTGAGACGAGGAGGTTCTATGCTCGCCAATCGCCATTGACGTCTCAAGGCCTCTCACTCAGCGAAGCTTTTAAACGATTCATCATCACCTTTTAACTTAAATGGCGACTCTATCAAAGCTAGAGATAGCCACGACCTTCCTCGCTTTCACAGCTCCTCGTTCCGCTACCGCTCTGAACTATCGCTTCTCTTCCGCCGCCGTCCCGCTTTTCTCTAGGCGCATAGCTTCCTTCAGGGCGAAGCCGTCGCTATTCTATTCCCCGGTGGTAAATTCTGATCGAGTTCGAAGATTCTCTTCTGTTTCGGCCTCAGCTTCCGCGGCGGCGCCACCGCAAACCGAAGACTCCGATGTTACCACTAAGATTCCGCCAGACAACCGTATTCCAGCTACTATTATCACTGGGTTTCTGGGCTCCGGCAAGGTGACTGTTGTCATTTCATCTTATCTATCTAATGTTCACGGATTCTAGTTTGCTTTTTTTTTTTTATTGTTGATTTAACTTCTTCACGGATGAACAGACGACATTGCTGAACCATATACTGACCAGAGATCATGGGAAGCGCATAGCCGTGATCGAGAATGAGGTGTGTTGATCCTCCAGTTAGTTGGATGTGAGTGATTTCAAGCAAATGGTTTCTAATTCATGGTTTGATGTGAGTTTCTCAGTTTGGAGAAGTTGACATTGACGGATCACTTGTTGCTTCTAAATCTGTGGGAGCCGAGGATATTGTGATGCTCAACAATGGCTGCCTGTGTTGCACTGTTAGGGGTGATCTCGTGAGGATGATCTCGGAGTTGGTCAATAAGAAGAAAGGAAAGTTCGACCATATAGTGATAGAGACTACAGGTAGAAGCCGCCAAGCTATAGAGCTTCAGATCCTTACCAAAAGGATTATTATCTTCTTGAGAGTGAGTAAAGATAACGTTATGTGTAATTCCATTTTCAGGTTTGGCAAACCCGGCCCCTATCATCCAAACCTTTTATGCGGAGGATGAAATTTTCAATGATGTCAAACTTGACGGCGTTGTTACTCTCGTCGATGCTAAGCATGCTCGTTTGCATCTAGATGAGGTCAAACCCAAAGGTGTTGTCAACGAGGCTGTTGAACAAATTGCGTATGCAGATCGTATCATAGTTAATAAGGTAACCAGACCTAGCTAAATTATACTATTAGGGATCCTGAGTGGTTAGATCTGTCTTATCATAAGAGTCAGGCCGTTCCTATCTTATCTAGTTCATTTGCACAAATGGTACTCACACGTCTTAAGTGATGGACCCATGTTTTTACCCTGACGTATGGGGAAGTTATTGATTGTCTACAATGCATCCGCTCTTGCTCTGAAAAGTATTGTACTTTGTTGCAGACTGATCTTGTTGGTGAGTCGGAATTAGGTTTGGTGGTGCAACGCATCAAGGTCGATCCTGCTTCTTTCTTCTTCATGTTTCTCATTAGATGATTATTTGTTCCTGTGGTCTTCCATGCTAACGTATATTCTGTGGTTATCTGCAGACAATAAACAGCATGGCTCAGATGACGCGGACAAATTACGGAAACGTTGACTTGGATTATGTTCTTGGAATTGGAGGTTTTGATCTAGAGAGGTCTGGTTCTTGTTCTATTTATGATAGTATTTCGTCTGGTGTCTCGTAGCGTTATGCATTTATTCAGATGTTTTCTGTTTCGTAAATCCTGGTTTACCAGAATCGAAAGCTCTGTGAATAAAGATGATAAGGAAGATCATGATGAGTGTCACGACGATCATCACCATGATCACGACCATGATCATGACCACCATCACCACGATGAACATGGTAAGTTTGTCAATGGTTGTACCTGAGAAAGGCATGAGAGCCTTTATTAGTTATATTGATTGTATGTTTCAGCCTTATAAACATGAGCTTTGGGTTCTGGTCTCTGACATGACATCCTAATTAATCAATTTCTGAATCCCGCAGAGCATCATCATTCTCATGATCACACCCATGATCCGGGTGTTTCTTCAGTCAGTATAGTTTGCGAAGGGAGCTTAGACCTTGAGAAGGTAATAAACACTATGGGGCTGAGGTGCACAAAACAAAAGTCCACAATTGATTGTTGAAACCGTATGTTAACCTTCAAATTGTGTCACAATCCATCAGGCAAACATGTGGCTAGGGACGTTACTGATGGAACGCAGTGAGGATATCTACAGGATGAAAGGTCTCCTGTCGGTCCACACCATGGACGAGAGGTTCGTGTTTCAAGGAGTCCATGACATATTTCAAGGATCACCAGACCGGTTATGGGGAAAAGACGAGGCTAGAGTCAACAAGATCGTCTTCATTGGCAAGAATTTGAACCGGGAGGAGTTAGAGAAGGGCTTTAAAGCGTGCTTGATTTAATTTCTGGTTTATGTATAATTCAACCCCATCTGATTTGGGGCAGATGTTGTAATCCTATTGTTCTAAAAGTACCAAATATTGTTTGGTGTTGAGTAATCCGAGAACTCGAATAAAATACTTGGGTGCCCCTATGCGTGAGAAAGACAATAAGCAGCCCAATAGGCATATAATAGGCCCATTAACAATAGACATACAATAAAGGCCCAGATAAACTCAAATAAGAGAGATCATTTAACAGCCCAAATGTAGAAATAAGCTGTACTTGTATCGTCGTCATCCGTCTAAACCCGATTGCCGACTTTGAGAAAACTCCGGGTCGGTGAGTTACCCGACTATCTATCTGCGTCTTCCTCCATTCTGACAAACCTAGAAATTTGGTTGCGAATCTGCTTGATTAGGTTTCGATTCGCTGGGGTTTCGTTTGGATCTAAATTCACAGGTGAAGTTGTCACTGAGTGGATTTTGAAATGATGGAAGAAGATGATGACTACGTGGAGTATGTTCCAGTGGCGAAGCGGAGAGCGATGGAAGAGCAGAAGATACTTCAACGGAAGGGAAAGGTGTCGGAGTTGGAGGAAGAAGCTGAGAAGGAGAAGCTCGCGGAAGCGAAACCTAGCTTGCTCGTTCAAGCAACTCAGCTGAAGCGAGATGTACCCGAAGTCAGTGCGACGGAGCAAATCATTCTGCAAGAGAAGGAGATGATGGAGCATTTATCTGACAAGAAGACGCTAATGTCCGTTCGTGAATTGGCGAAAGGTATCACCTACACAGAGCCGCTGTTAACAGGGTGGAAACCCTCTTTGCATATCAGGAGGATGTCCGGGAAACAGATGGACTTGATTAGGAAGCAATGGCATATTATAGTCAGTGGTGAAGATATTCCGCCGCCGATCAAGAACTTCAAGGACATGAAGTTTCCGAGGGCGGTTCTCGAGACCCTCAAGGAGAAAGGGATAGTGCAGCCGACTCCGATCCAAGTTCAGGGTCTTCCTGTGATTTTGTCGGGGAGAGACATGATCGGGATTGCGTTCACTGGTTCGGGAAAGACGCTGGTTTTCGTGCTTCCCATGATCATGATAGCTCTGCAGGAGGAGATGATGATGCCCATCGGCGCCGGAGAAGGCCCCATTGGGCTTATTGTGTGCCCGTCGAGAGAGCTTGCCAGGCAGACTTACGAAGTGGTTGAACAGTTTGTGGCTCCTCTAGTCGAGGCTGGATACCCGCCGTTGAGGTCTTTGCTATGCATCGGAGGAGTGGATATGAGATCCCAGCTGGAGGTTGTCAAGAGAGGCGTTCACATTGTTGTTGCAACCCCTGGGAGGTTGAAGGATATGCTCGCCAAGAAAAAGATGAGCTTAGATGCCTGCAGGTAATAACACCCTATTCCCGCTTCTTTTCTTTCTTTTGAATTTTGATATTTGATTGGAAAGATGTTATGCCTGGACTGCGTTATTCCTTCTTGATGCTCTTGGCTGGTTATTTCTGGTTTGTCTAGGTTCTCGATATGGTTTCTTTTCTCTGAAACAAAATTGGTTTCAGCGCTCATGTTTCTTTCTGAATGTATCTATCTTTCTTCTCTTATGGAGTCTTAAGGCTTTCAAATCCAGGTAATGTTTGTTGGACATGTTGGACAATGATGTTTACCTTACGCTGATATAGGTACCTGACGCTGGATGAGGCAGATAGGTTGGTTGATTTGGGTTTTGAAGATGACATTAGGGAAGTCTTTGACCATTTTAAGTCTCAGCGTCAAACACTTTTGTTTTCTGCCACAATGCCTACCAAAATTCAAATCTTTGCCAGAAGTGCTCTGGTGAAACCTGTGACAGTTAACGTGGGAAGAGCTGGAGCTGCGAATCTCGATGTCATCCAGGAGGTTGAATACGTCAAACAGGAAGCAAAGATTGTTTACCTCCTCGAGTGCCTGCAGAAAACCTCTCCACCGGTTCTAATTTTCTGTGAGAACAAAGCTGATGTTGATGATATTCACGAGTACTTGTTACTCAAAGGAGTGGAAGCAGTGGCCATCCACGGAGGAAAAGATCAAGAGGACAGAGAGTACGCAATCTCTTCGTTCAAAGCTGGGAAAAAAGACGTCTTGGTCGCCACCGATGTTGCTTCAAAGGGTTTAGATTTCCCTGATATACAACACGTAATCAACTACGACATGCCTGCGGAGATTGAGAACTATGTGCATAGGATAGGACGAACAGGTCGGTGTGGCAAAACTGGGATCGCAACTACGTTTATAAACAAGAACCAAAGCGAAACCACGCTGCTCGATCTGAAACACTTGTTGCAAGAAGCTAAACAGAGGATTCCGCCTGTCCTTGCGGAGCTGAATGATCCAATGGAAGAAGCAGAGACCATTGCTAATGCAAGTGGTGTCAAGGGTTGTGCTTATTGTGGCGGTCTCGGACATCGTATTCGAGACTGTCCAAAACTGGAGCACCAGAAGAGTGTGGCCATATCTAATTCTAGAAAAGACTATTTTGGCTCTGGTGGATACAGAGGAGAGATATAATCTTGTTCCAGTCTTGTTTCGAGAATCCCTTTTTGAAAGTTCCTCTGATTTAGCTGTCACCGAATTGAGATTTCTTTGCTCGATCTTGTCCTTCTACTTTTAACTTGTCATCTGGATATTTTCTTCGCCAGGAAACTCAAGTTTAGTGATACTGGCAAATGTATCTTTCAAATGTATGGGTCTGTAATTTGAAGGTTTGTTTCCCTTCAATATAAGAAACTTAGGTTTTATTATCAACAAAGTAGGGAGTACAAGTAGTTGGATAGTTATTCTTTATATTACGTTATTAAATTGATTGATGTTTCACCGAATAGAGGAAATTGTGGAATACTCGCATGGTTTAAAAATACTTTCAATAAGTTTCAACAGTTAAAGAAAAATATATATTTGAACAACAAAAAAAAGAAGAAGAAAAAGATATATTATTACAGACAAACATACATGATTAATAAATAATTCTTTGGCCGGAAAAGAAAAGAAAAGATATATTATGAACTGTGTTTTGAATTTTAGAATAGATATGATATATCTTTATGCAGTCAACTTGTAATAGAATCATAATATTGTTCATTTTCATGGAGAATTGGCATATAGAATATTTGAACAGAAATAGGTATATATGGAAAATTTAAACAGGTAAAAGAAAGTGAAAAATATTTGACTGACAATTAAAAGACAAAAAATAAAGACCATTACGTATCGGGAATGAAATCCGTATATACTAGACCTTAGAAATGGAGTCCAAGCATGGCAAGAAGAAATAGAACTTTGACTGAGATTAATTGAAAAACAATGTATTCATCACGAACGCAGAATTATAAATAGAGACTTTTGCATCATAGCTAACTCATTCATAAACATAAAGAAGAAGAGGAGAAGAAACATTAAAAAAAAAGAAAAATGGCGAAAGTTATTAGCATGGTGTGGATAATGATGATACTAGCCGTGATGGTCATAGAAGGCGAAGCAAAATCGGAAATAGAATGCAGTGTGATTTGTCGTGCTCATTGCAAGCGCTCATCACCAGCGTCAGAGTGTGCGGATTGTCATCGGAAATGTTCCCAGATTCCACCAGTTGCAACGAAAGGTAGGAACCGTGACATGGTTCTCGAAGAACAAAAACAACAATAGATCTTATTTGTTTTGATTAAACATATATGGAAAAACACATGGTGACTATACTTGTATGGATGTTGACTTGTCCAAACCCTTTAATATTTCTATGCAACAGTTCAATAAGATGAGATTATTCTATGTTCTTGTCTTCCCTTCTGTCAAACATGTTCACCATCTCCCATGTTTTTATTCTGTGCAATATCTAGTCTTAATTATGTCATATTCGAATTCTATTCACTGTGATATTAAAATTTGGACGGACACGTATTAAATTTTATGATTCTCTATTGCTCTGACTGGCTGTTTTTTTTAATGCATTCTCCATTTTTAATTCTCTATTTCTCATCAATTTTGATATACTTGCATCTCGACAGTACAGAAGTATAACATCATTTCACGTTCGGTAATGAAACCATTAAACAAAAATTAAACCACCTCCCCCTAAATTAAAAAAAAAGGATGCAAAAGAGTGAGAAATACGCTTCATATATAAGTTAGCCTTCTTCAGGAGAAGATCTTGAAGAGGAGACCGCCATGTGTGGCAAAGAAGGGAGCAAAGACGAGAGACTCAACAGCCATTAGCTTTATCAATATGTTAAGCGACGGTCCTGAGGTGTCCTTCAATGGGTCTCCTATTGTGTCACCTATCACTGCTGCCTTGTGTGGCTCTGATCCTTTTGGTCCTAAGCTCCTCGCGTGCTCTGATGCACCCGCCTGTTCATATTTTCACGATCCTCAAATCTCTCTTGATATAAACTCTCTCTCTCTCTCTCTCTCAAAATGCTTGCTTACCTCAATATACTTCTTGGCATTGTCCCAAGCTCCACCAGTGTTAGATGCTGATATCGCAATCTGTTTAAGGATAATCCAAGAATCTCAGTGAACGTTTGCAGAAAACCCCGGGATTATTTGATGGTTCATAACATTTATTACCTGAACTCCGGAGATAAGGGAGCCAGCGAGGACACCGGAGAGGGTCTCAACGCCGAAGAAGAAGCCGACAATGAGGGGAGTAAGCATGACAAGGCAACCAGGAGGAATCATTTCCTTGATGGAAGCATCCGTTGAGATCTTGACGCACGTGGCATAGTCGGGTTTTGCGGTACCTTCCATGAGTCCCGGGATGGTGTTGAACTGCCTCCTCACTTCTTCCACCATCTTAAGAGCCGCACTTCCCACGCTCTTCATCGTCATTGCAGAGAACCAATAAGGAAGCATGGCTCCAACAAGCAACCCGATCACCACCTTTGGAGTCAACACATCCACTGTCTGTACTCCTGCTCGGCTCACAAATGCACCAAACAGAGCCAACGACACAAGAGCAGCAGAACCAATCGCAAATCCCTGTTGTACAGTACATAACAAACCTCAAGTTCGAGCACTGTGGTTTTATTGTACAAAACTGACAAAAACAAAAAGAGATTATGATACCTTTCCGATAGCAGCAGTGGTGTTTCCAGCAGCATCAAGAGCGTCGGTTCTTTCTCGGATGCGATGGCTCATCCCAGCCATCTCAGCAATACCACCAGCATTGTCGCTGATTGGACCATACGCATCAATCGCCAAACCAGTTGCAATGGTACTGAGCATCCCAAGAGCAGCAACAGCCACACCGTACATCGCAGCAAAGCTGAAGCTAACAAATATACTGACAGCAATCGCAAATATTGGAATTATGACGGATTTGTATCCAAGAGCAAGTCCGAATATAACGTTGGTTGCTGCTCCGGTTCTGCATGAATCTGCCACGTCTTGCACAGGGCTGCAAACCACACACAGAGATGGAGAATTAATTGGTCATAAATACAAAGAGAGAGAGAGAGAAACTGGCAGTCAGGATAGAGCCAAAGCAGTCTCTGTACCTGTATGCATTGCTCGTGTAGTATTCAGTAACAAAGCCGATAATGAGTCCAGCCCAGAGACCAACAGCAACACAGAGGAATAGCTCCCTGTGATTACAAAGTTAAGGTAATGCACTTCGGCAAGAGGTTTCACACTAAAAGGCAAATGCAAAAGATCTTACCAGTTTTTCACAACTTTCTGTGTCCCGAAGTTGTAGATAGTGAAGGAAGATGGTAACCCAGTCCACGACACGATAGCGATTCCAACAGTCATGATAACCGTCGAAATAATGAGCTGGTTTTTCAACGCCGGTTCGATCTCCTTCACTGCCTTAATCTCAGAGATGTCAGTGGCAAAGAGGGTGGTGATCAGACAAACCAGGATTCCCATTGAACTGATGAGCAATGGGAACAACATGGCAGTGAAATCATGGTTGATTCCAAAGGAGGATATGGAAGCAACAACGAGCGCAGCACAAGATGATTCGGCGTACGATCCAAACAGATCAGAGCCCATCCCAGCAATGTCACCAACATTGTCACCGACGTTATCAGCAATAACCTGAAACATGACAGCATTAATTAAACCAACTTCTCGGTAACTAACATAAAGAAGGTGTTAATGATAGCTTACAGCTGGGTTTCTTGGATCATCTTCGGGAATATTCCTTTCTACTTTGCCGACAAGGTCAGCACCAACATCAGCAGCCTTAGTGTAGATTCCACCACCAACTCTACCAAAGAGCGCCATGGAAGATCCGCCAAGCCCGTAACCAGTGATGGACTCAAAAAGACCTTCCCAGTCATCGCCGTAGTAAATCTTGAAGAGGTTGATAGTAATGTAAAGCACCAAGAGACCGTTTGCAGCGAGAAGGAAACCCATCACAGCGCCAGACCTGAATGCAACGATGAACGCTTTCCCAACGCCTCTCCTTGCTTCCAGCGTGGTTCTAGCATTGGCATAAGTGGCAATCTTCATCCCAAGAAAACCAGAGAGGACTGAAGTCACTGCGCCGAGCACGAAGGAGATGGTGCTGAAGACAGCAGTTGCGAGAGCAGGCTTGCATGTTCTTGTCTTGTCGTAAGTGCAAGGCTGGCTCTTGGTGCTGAACCCTTCGACAGACCCGAGGAAGAGAAATATGATTGCAGCAAACAAAACCATGAAGACACCAACATATTTGTACTCGGTGAACAGAAATGAGGTTGCACCTGTTCGTTCACACACACGGACAAGATTACAGATTATTAAACAAGCCGTATAACCAAATCAAAATTCACGAGATAACGAGTTGCTTTGACTTAATATTCATCAGCTTGAAACTAGCCAAAGATAAAGAAAAAAAGTTCAAATTTTCCAAAACGTGCGAGGCACGTGCAACACTCCAAGCTATGACCTACCAAATCCAATAACTAAAACGATAGTTTTTTTTCTCAACTTCTCTGACGGATCCCTTATAAAGAAAAACAAGAAAGTTTCGATTTTTTCTCTGTTTCCGAAAGCAACATTTCCAGATTTCTTCTACCTTCTCGAGATTTCAATTCTATCGAAAAGTAAGGGAAAAAAAAACAGGGCAGGTCTAACAAGAAGAGAAGCGTAAGATCAAACACAAGGTCTTGTCATCACCTTCCGATATAGCGGTCTGAATCTCAGCGCACTTGGCGACGACGCTCTGATCATTAACACCTTCCTCTTCCTCGATCAGATAATCCCCATGTCCATTCTTTCCGTCTTCGGAAAGAGACGACGCGCCGCGATCGGCGGTGAGTTTCACGCATGAGACGATATACCACTGGAAAAGCGAGAAGGCGATTCCCACCACGGCGCACACCGGCACCAAAATCTCCGTCCAAAGCTCCGGTAACAACGCCTTCGCCATCATCTCTCTTTCTCTCCTGATACCTTACGCTAATCAAACGACACGCAGACTTTGAGATGCCTCGCGAGAGAGAGAGAAATGAAACGAAATGAAGTTAGGAGAGGAAGTGAAGCAACTCGGTGATGTCGTGTCGTTTTATAAGAAAGAGTTGAACTTTTTGGATGCTCGCCCCGAATTTAAAACAAAAAAACAAAAAAACAAAAAAGACAGTTATAATTTTCTACGTTTATGTGCACTTTTATTACTATACACCTACTTATCTGAACCGTTGAAACTTCTATCCCCCACCCATCTGACGGCTTCTAACGTGTTAATCTTGGCAAAATATTTACGAGACGGATAAGATAGATAACCACGTCATATCCACGTGTCGTAGTAGACTCACGAATGTGTAGCTTTTGCATCATCTACCATCCCTGCCGTTCATGTACGCTTGTAGCCGTTAGATCTGACAAGCTCTTATTGCCTTTCTTCTCTCACTGAATTTCAGTTTTCTACTGTAATTTGAATTCTAAAAGCTTTTCTATCTATTTTCTCCGTAAAAGTTTAGCCAAAAAGCACTTAAAATTGTTCTAAATAATCAGCATAATGACAAACAAGTTTTTCAAAATTATTTAACTTAATGTATATTTTGGGTTGTTCTCGTTCTTTCTTTATAGAGCAAAGGAAAACTTTGTAAATAGCGACTTAGCTTAATTTTGGTTGCTTAAGAAAATCATGTAATGGTACCTACTTAATTAATAAGTGTTCCCAGTTTAAATATGCATGGGACCTTAATTATAATATGCAATAGAATGGAAAAGTTTAATTTCATCACGCTTTCGGTATAGGTTGGGGTAAGGTTGAATTTATCTCAAAACACTGTTAGTCTAGTCATCACTCTCATCTCTCCATCTTACGCGGCTCGACGTGTACACTAGTACGATTTTCCATTCGAACATTGTATCGAAGTTATTTCTTTCAGCTGTGACCAAACAAAAATATTGAATTAGTTTACATGGACTAAATTCAAACAATATTATTATTTTAACTTACAGTGTATCCACCACACATGCTAAACATGCCATACACGGTATATTTTCATCCTACTGTCCCTTTCTGCAAGCTATACGTTACAAATCAAGAAATTGTAACGTACGTTATATATCAATAAGTCCAAAAATTCTTCAACAAGAAAACGGCCGAGTAGGAGAAGAGCTGAGAAGATTCAGAGAATATTGTGGAATTTCTAATACCAATCATGCCTATACGAATCATGCATGACTCCCAAAGGAATGCAACATCCAACTATTTAGCGGAAAAAATAAATGCTTGACAAAGCTAAATATACCTAAATTCTCATGAGTTAGGTATGAATAAACTATGCCTCTTGATGTAATTGTGCGTTTTTGGAAGACTTGAAAGTTTGAAGAAACTCTTTCGCCATCTTCAACTCCTCCATCTGCCTCGACTTGTCCCACTTGTGTTCAGTAGCTAAGATCTCCACCACACGTTTCAAAGCCTGCTCCGCTGCATTGGTATCTAAGAAGGCGATTCGACACCTCCTGGCGATGAAATCAACAGCTGATTCACAATACTCATTTCTTGCACAGTAAGCAACTTCTGCTTCAAGGAACGGATGACCGTGTGCTAGCCGCTTCCCAAGACCCTCTTCCTGTGCAATGATGGCGACTCGCTCAGCCATTGAACCATAGGCATGTGACAAATGCTTTGCAGCAGCCGTGTCCATTGTCCCGGTAACCACTTTACCACCATGTGTTTTCTTCACGCGCACGTATTGCTGCGCAAGAGTTGCGAAGGAAGATCGGTCCCATCCGTAAGAACCCACAAGCTGTAGTTTCTGCGTTACACATTTGTTGCTAGGTTCCAACTTTCCAGATTTGATTGCTGCGTCCACCGCGTCTTCCGCCATGCTGAAATGTAATCACTCGATGAGCATTTTACTAACACGAAACTCACGATTATAAACCACATTGTATATGCAAACAAACCCTTTTTACCTTCGGTAAGTTGTCCATTTTCCACCTGTAATTGTAACTAGACCAGGGTAGTCCTCGAGGATAATGTGGTCTCTGGACATATTCTCTGTGTTTTTGGATGTTGGATCCATGGCCAATGGACGAATACCGCTCCAAGCTGAAAGAACATCCGTACGTCGAACCTAGGAAGGTTTTCTTAAAGATCATCAACGTAGATCATATAATCATCTTTAGAAAGAGAAAAATAGAGCTCTAGTTTTAATGTACCTTGATGTTAAGATAGTCGGTGATTGTGTCGAGTATGAATTGAATCTCATCTTCATGAGGTTTTGGAAGCGAAGTGATTGAAGTGGCAGAGTCTGTGGTGCCTGCTACTGTTTTCCCCAACCAAGGCAACATAAACACAACGCGACCATCCTTAGTCTTGGGGACTATTAAACCCATCCCTTGAGGAGAATAGTAGTCAGGCAGGACAATGTGTACGCCGCTGCTTGGACATATCATCGGCTTCGACTCGTCATCAGCCATCTTCCTAACCGAATCACAGAAGGGTCCAGCCGCATTAACAACTACCTTCGCATAGGTGTCAAACTCTTGGCCTGGTGATGTATGAAACAAATTAAGCATGTGATCATCAGTCAAAAGTAAACACATAAAGTTTATGCTAAATACAGCAAATTGCTTGTACCTGAGAGATTGTTACGAATCCGTGCACCAATTACTCTCTGAGTAACATCATCCCTAATAAGGGATACAACCTCGGCATGATTGAGAACTGAAGCACCAGCTAACGCCGCAGTACATGCCAAACCAACATTGAGACGCGAATCATTCATTTGACCATCGTAATACACAACAGTGCCTGTCAAACTCTTGTCGTTCCCTTTCCTGGCGAGTGTTGGGAAGAGCTCAAGAGACTGTTTTGCAGAGTAATATCTGGAGAGATGCAGCAATCTTGGTCCAGCCACCAAGTCATACATTTTCAGTCCCATCCAGAAGTAGACAACTTCGAACCAGCTAAAACAAGGTGTCATGCAGGGCAGTGCGTGGCAGAGATGCGGCGCGTTCTCGATCAGTTGTTTACGCTCCTCGAGCGCGTGAAACACAAGCCGAAGCTGTCCATAATCAAGATTGAAAACAGCTTTCTCCAAGTAACGAACCCCTTACAAACCATATATATAGATTATAGAGACCAGTGTAAACATCAAAACGAAAACCATCATATATATGTTCTGAAGTTGAAAAAACTAAGATTCATAAGTTGATTTCTCTACAACACAAGATTTGTTATGGTGAGTGCCTAATGGATTATCAACCAAGTAACTGCGAAAATAGAATGTAAGATTACCTCCGTGAATTAGTTTTGTTGACCGTGAAGAGGTCCCGGAGGAGAAGTCATCTCGTTCGACGAGACCAACACGGAGGCCGCGCGTAGCGGCGTCGAGAGCGACACCAGAGCCGGTGGCTCCACCGCCGATGACGAGGATATCGAGCGGATTTGACAAGCTGGCTCCAGTAAGAGCCGATTCTTGGACGGACCTAGACGGCACGGAAGCGGTAGGATCACCAATCGTACGCCTCAATGACTCCACAGTCGGACCGCCTCTGTCGCTGGAGGCAAGCGACGGCATCAGGAAAACAGCGCCACCAGATGCAGCGGCAATGAGGGCGGGGCCAGAGGCGAGACGGCGAAAAGAAGCGGCCGACATGGAGAGCGGAGAGAGAAAGAGGGAGATTGGGAAGTAATGTGCTCATGAGATGGGCAAGGATCATGAGAAGATGTTGCATTCCGAATGAAACCAAATTTGGAAACGTAATCTTCAGCTTACCATTTATGGACGGGCGTCAAAGGAAGTTTTATTTTTGGTCTAAATGTTAACGTCAAAGGAAGTTTCAAGGAAAGTTTGACCCTAGTTATGAAATTTAATACTATTTAAAAGAAAAGGAGAAACAGAAACTCATTCGAATCTTTCAAACAATGAAGGTGCTGTTTCATAAGTATCGGTGACGGAAATTTGTTTATAGTTTTCTATTCTATTGGTCGGTGGAGCGTAAAACATAGAACGCAACGATAAATAATCAAAGACTAGAGTGGGTGGTTGATGGGAACAAGTTCTCGGCTACAGCCTACAGCCATCTACGGTTAAAGAGCATAAGACACTTACCTGCCTTTTTGTCCTGAACCGGCGGGATCGTCTCATCTCTTGGGAAAGCAGAGATCACATTTACTTCAACTGCAGATTCTCTCAACTTCGCCTCCAAACTCGGACTCTTAAACCAGCCTCACTCCTGGTCAGTAGCCATACATACTCTCCTCTCTCTTACTGGAGCATTTGCATGCAATACTGGCTTTCTCTGGAGTAACTAGATCAGCTTCATCTCGTCCCACGGCAACTGGATGGTCACATTGCTTAGGTGAGGGCTTAACATTTGGCCTTTCAGCAACTTCTTCTGGGCCTCATCACAAACCGGCCCAGACATTATCTTCTTATCTATTGGTTCATTTTGGTTCCGGCTTGTATGTAATTAAAGTGGTTCTGTAAGATCACATGATTCAACTTGACAAATGTTATTTTGTGCCAGCTTTTAACGGTCAGTTTGCTATTTTATGGAGAGAAAATGCATGTGGTGTCTGCATCGAAATCACAAGATTCACAAACAAGTCTCACATTGTGCGTGCGGGATATATGTTGGAGAGCATGTACTTCAAAGTGAAAGATGTAGTAGAGTCATGGTGCAAAAGTGGAGAACATTTTATCTTGATAATATACAAAGATGTTACATATGCAATATGTATGCATAAAAATGCTTATAAAAATGCTTAGAAAATACTTATAAACTGCTTATAAAATGCTTATAAAATACTTAAAAAATACTTAAAAAATGCATGCGTGTTTTTATCTGAATATGCACAAATATACTCTTTTCAGTTTTTAGTTATGACAAATTCAAATTCAGTTTAGTTTTATATAAAAAGAACCATAAGCATTATTTTGGCTAAATAATAATAAACATTCTTTTGGTTAATATAAATCGTATTTTGATCTCTTAAAACTCATATAAACGTATTAAGTAAATAGCACATGTGATCTATTTTTCTTCTTAGTGAATTTGGTTTCTCACAAGAAATATTTTCGATAATCTTCACAAGAGAATGCTTATCTACGATAAAGCTGCTTTGACTAATGGAGAATGAAGATGCTGTCAAATAGGCTATCAAGAAAGGGGATGCTATCTTCGGCACAATTCGACACTTCGCTGATCTGGAACATGACTGGTGGTGCCAATGGCAGGCTACATGTCACTGATGTCACTAATGCTTCTCGCACCATGCTCATGAACCTCAAAACCTTGAACTGGGACGAGGAAACTATTAAGACTCTTGGCATTCCAGCTGAAATCTTGCCCAAGATTGTAAGCAATTCGGAGGTCATTGGAGAAATCTGCAAAGACTGGCCCATTCCTGGTATCAAGATTGCTGGGTGTCTTGGGGACCAACATGCTGCAATGCTGGGACAAGCTTGCAAAAAAGGTGAGGCTAAGAGTACTTATGGCACCAGTGCTTTCATCC
The DNA here is from genome assembly GCA_900406415.1 of Isatis lusitanica. Classification (NCBI taxonomy): domain Eukaryota; kingdom Viridiplantae; phylum Streptophyta; class Magnoliopsida; order Brassicales; family Brassicaceae; genus Isatis; species Isatis lusitanica. The sequence goes on from OVBB01000035.1 coordinate 94,689, forward strand.
TTCTCAACACACGAGAAGCTCCCATCAAATCAAAACATGGACTTCTCACCACGCTGTCCTATAAAACCATCTCCAGCGTAAGAATCTAAGTAAGTATTTGACTAATTAAAAAAGATAGGAAAAAGTAAAATCTTTTATAAGCATAAGCATTTTTATAAAAAAATCTTTTTTAGTTTTTAAGTATTTTTATAAAAAATATAAGTATAAGTAAATTCATTATTTTTAACAAAAATGTAATCACTGACCAAAAGAAAATATTTTATGAATATTTTTAAATTCCTTTTTGTTTTGTTTTATTTTCTATTTTTTCTCATTATTTTATAGTTGAGATATTTATTAAATATCTTCAGTGAAAATACTCTAAGGGAAAGTATTGAATATATAATTTATGAAGACTTGAGATGATTTGATTTTTAATGATTTTTAGATGATTTTAGGTGAATTATGAAAGTTATTGTGATTTTTATTATAAAACTCTACAATTCCATCTAAAACCATAAGAGTTATGATTTTATATTTCTAACTAAGAAATTCACCAAAATACTTTGAAATCCCAACAACTCTATTAAAATCCATTATTTAAAATATTTTCAATAACACTGGATTTCAAAGTAGATTTTAAAATTACAAGTTCAATAACACTTGATTTTAAAATAAGTTTTACTGTTTTAGAATTCATGTTCGAATAACACTGGAATTATTATTTTAATTCAAACCACTTCAAATCTCTTCAAATCATAGTTCCATACACCCCTTTAAAATCACATTATTAATTGCCTCATTTGAACAAAAAATTGCCTCATTTTGTGTTTATAATTATTTTTGTTCTAATTCTGATTTGTTTTCCAATTTTTTTATATATTCGATACTATAATAAATATTCTGATTAATTTTCGGTGTGTAGTGTAGCAGTAACCACAGACCACCGTATTGCTATACATGCATACGTCCAGTGAATCAGGAAATTAGGACCAGCCGTGAACGTTTCTCTTATTTTACGTAAACGTTTTATTAATAGCGTGAGATAAATAGTCAAAATATTGGATCAGTTTCATTTATTTATTTTTTGTTCTTTAGTTAGTTTTGATAGATCAAAGTCTAACCAGATTTGTGAACAGACATAAGAGTTTGTCAAAGTCAACGATAGAGACGGTTACAAAATCTTCCAATGATAGAAAAACACGTGGCAGATGGAGCTGAAATTTAGTAAGATGATCTCACAATCTTGACCTTCCACCAATAGAAACCATAATTAATACATCATCATCCTCTATAGAGTAAATGCGTAAATGGATAAAAAACGGTGAAGGAACCAACAATATCTCTGACTTGCCCCATTCTCTCTTTATATTCTATCCTCAATTATCTTCGTTCTTGATTCAATCTTCATCTTCTTCCTGGAGAGAGAGAAAAAACATTAAAAAAAGCATTCATTCAGCAAGCTAACGAAACCAAGAACAAAAAATGGCAGAAGAAAAAGGTTTCATTGGATCGATAGATCAGGGAACGACAAGCACCAGGTTCATCATCTACGATCACGGTGCTCGTGCCGTTGCATCTCATCAAGTCGAATTCACTCAGTTCTACCCCGAAGCTGGGTAATCTCTCTCTCACCTTCTTGTTGACTTTTTTGTTTTTTTTTAATATATAAATATATTTCTTTATTAGTTATGTGATTACTCTTGAGATGTTTTCTGGTCGACGATCCCGGCCGATCTTGTCTTTTTGAAGCTCGATCTGTCCGAAAGTTCATACTTAACGTTTTTCTTCTCGAATTTCTGAACGATATGTAATATTTGTCTGTTCTTTTCTATCATTTCCAAAGTTCATGGAAAATCTGGTTTCGAATCTGTGAATCTTGACATTGAATATTATATTTGTGATAATGGGAATCAAGATGGGTGGAACACGATCCAATGGAGATACTGGAGAGTGTGAAAGTGTGCATTGCAAAGGCTCTTGACAAAGCCACAGCCGATGGACACAACGTCGACGGTGGCTTGAAGGCCATTGGGCTGACGGATCAGAGAGAGACCACCGTCGTCTGGAGCAAATCCACTGGACTTCCTCTCCACAAGGCAATTGTGTGGATGGATGCTCGTACCAGTTCCATCTGCAGGTACATCATCACTCTTCCTTGTTTCTCTGCTCTGTCTCTATGTTATTGAATATCGTTTGTCCTAAAATCATCTTCATTCTTGCTAAAATCCTGTGGTCTCTTTTTGTTTCTGATGAGATTCTTTTATACTATAATGATATTCATAGGAGACTAGAGAAGGAACTATCTGGAGGAAGATCCCATTTTGTGGAGTCTTGTGGTTTACCGATAAGCACATACTTCTCTGCCATGAAGCTCCTTTGGCTCATGGAAAATGTGGATGCTGTGAAAGAGGCTATCAAGAAAGGGGATGCCATCTTCGGCACAATCGACACTTGGCTTATCTGGAACATGACTGGAGGTGCCAATGGCGGGCGACATGTCACTGATGTCACTAACGCTTCTCGCACAATGCTCATGAACCTCAAAACCTTGAACTGGGACGAGGAAACGATCAAGACTCTTGGCATTCCAGCTGAAATCTTGCCCAAGATTGTAAGCAATTCGGAGGTCATTGGAGAAATCTGCAAAGGCTGGCCCATTCCCGGTATCAAGATTGCTGGGTGTCTTGGGGACCAACACGCTGCAATGCTGGGACAAGCTTGCAAAAAAGGTGAGGCTAAGAGCACTTATGGCACCGGTGCTTTCATCCTTCTCAACACAGGAGAAGCTCCCATCAAATCAAAACATGGACTTCTCACCACGCTGTCCTACAAGCTCGGGCCTCAAGCAAAGACAAACTATGCCCTCGAGGGTTCCATTGCTATAGCCGGAGCTGCTGTTCAGTGGTTGAGAGACAGCCTTGGAATAATAAAGAGCGCAAGTGAAATCGAAGATTTGGCTGCTATGGTAGATTCAACAGGAGGAGTGTACTTTGTGCCAGCATTTAACGGCTTGTTTGCACCTTGGTGGAGAGAAGACGCTCGTGGTGTCTGCATTGGAATCACGAGATTCACAAACAAGTCTCACATAGCACGGGCTGTGCTGGAGAGCATGTGTTTCCAAGTGAAAGATGTGCTAGACTCTATGAACAAAGATGCCGGCCAAGAGGGCTCCCTAGATAACGACAAAGGTGAGTTCTTGCTTAGAGTTGATGGTGGCGCCACGGCCAACAACCTTCTTATGCAGATTCAGGTAATGATCTCTCGTATGAATCTTGATGACTGTTTTTCTTGTTTCGAACGTTATCTCATTGTCTCTCAAATAACATGGCAGGCTGATTTGATGGGAACTCCGGTGGTGAGGCCTGTGGACATTGAAACCACAGCACTAGGAGCAGCCTATGCAGCTGGACTGGCCGTTGGATTCTGGAAGGAAGAAGACATATTCGAGTCAGGAGAGAAGTCAAAGAACTCCAAAGTTTTCAGACCGGTTATGGAAGAAGAAATCAGGAAGAAGAAAGTGGAGTCATGGTGCAAAGCGGTAGAGAGAACATTCGATCTTGCTGATCTCTCCATTTAAATTTGAATTATTATTTCCTTAAAACTAAATGTCATTAAATTCTTATTTACCACAGTTAGGCTCTGTCCTTGAGTCACGTTATGTTTCACGTCTAATGCATATGTTAGTTAATCAAAAGTCTCTGTTGTGCCCCCCAACAAAAACAAAATTCTTCGAATGATTGATTAATAAATATGCTTATTTCTGTTGGAAGTAAGATTGCATCAAAGTAAGACATGGGAGATCTTGTGGTTGAACTCTTCAAACCCTTTTTGTAGGAAGACAACAGATGACAATTACGTAGATAAGAGCTGTCAATTTGATCTCCTTATATAAACCCACATTGCCTCTCTCATAGATTATTTCTTGTTTACCTTTAGTTTAATCTTTTCTATTTTCCAAAAAAAAATACATTTCATTCTTCTTAGAAAATTTACAACAATATTGGCTTCCCATAGATCATTTATGAGTTGCTAGGTATCTATGTTAGCAATGTAAACTATTAACAAAGTGGGTCCATAGCTCAGTGGTAGAGCAATTGACTGCAGATCAATAGGTCACCNNNCAATTGACTGCAGATCAATAGGTCACCGGTTCGAACCCGGTTGGGCCCTTTTTCTTTTGAATATAAATGCAAAGAGTATTTCTCGGAGATAGCAATTTCCTAAAAATTGTACATATGATTTTGATAGAGAGATTACTCAAACATACCTTTTGTTGGAAAGCTGCCCTCCAAATTACAACTACGGAGAATCAAAGTCTTGACTCTTGATATGATATGCTGGTAATATCAAATCCATAATCTCGAGTTATCTCAATTTTCCAAAGCTTTTTATAACGTACCAAAATAAAACAAAAGAGTCCCATGATCAGATTAATAGATAAAAAAAGTAATCAGACTAATAAACTTGTCTGCCGTCCAAAAAAAAAAAAGACTAATAAACTTGTCTATGTGCACCTACTTGTAAAAAATAGTTTTATTGATTAATGAATTTGACATATTAACCCCAAAAGAAAATGTTAAAAGAGTCAAATGAACGCAAAATAAAAAGAAAAAGATTGAAGGAAGAAAAACGTGAAGTGCGAAGAAAAAATCTTCGCTTTTTGCCTACTTTCTTCACGCAACGTCGCAAGTCGCAACCTAAGGGCCATTCCTTATTTTTTCTTCTTCTTTAAAATTCCTGTTCAAATCTTTGACCATTCCTATTTCTTTGTCCTCCATTAATTAACAGGGTGCATCTTTCGCAATTTAGTATCAAAATAAAATGTCTGGTAAGAAGAAGTAAACTTTGTCACAATCTTCAACAACAAAAACCCCTATATTGCTGGTTTACTCGATGATGTGCGACTTCCATAGCTATCGTCTAAATTTATTCAATCTATCACTTTTCAAAATTTGAATCTCCATAAATTTTGTAGGAATAGTTCTGATGCACTCCTCGTCATTGCATTTATTTCTTTGGGGAATTCAAAATTCGAAAGTTTATAAATAATTTATCCTTTTATTACAAAGTTACGAAGAAAAAACATTAACATTCTATGTCCTTGTGTTTTCACCTTTTCCTTTATTACATACTCCATTAAGCACGAATAAACTATCGTTTGCAATATATACACGCTTGGTTTGTGTATATGGTGTGAGATATTAGTCTAGTGGGATGGTGTGGAAATAATAATTAATTTGCTTACCGAGTCAACAATGGACCGGATATTTCTCATTATCACATATATTAATTAATCTATATGATGTTCTCACTTCTCAGGTACTGAATCGGCAACAATTCTAATAATTTATGGTTTGTTTAGCTCGGGGGGTTGACTTTTTACATTATAACAATCTAGAAAACAGTTTAAATCCGTGTTCGAATCATAAATATTACAAAGAGCTAGAATTATTAGCAGCTAAATATTTATTTATTTATTTTTAGTCAATTTATCAGCTAAAAGTTGTAGACGTGCAAAGTCAAACATATTAGCAACTTTTATAATGACTAAATTTAATATGTTGGGAAAAATGTCAAAAAGAAAGACACACAAACAAGAAGACGGTCTTCTTTAAATAACTGGGTCGAAGGCAGACGAATGTCTCTTAGACAAAAACAAAACAGGCTTCTCTTCTCTTCTCTTCTCTTCTTCCAGAGGTTTCAACTTCATACATCATCTCCACCGCCATGAGCCACCACAACCACAACCACCACCACCAGCAGCCGCCGAGCTATGCCACCGACCCAAACACCATGTTCGTTCAAGCAGATCCCTCTAATTTCCGCAACATCGTCCAAAAGCTCACCGGAGCAGCACCGGAGCTATCCGCCTCCGGCGTCTCCAACGCACAACAGAAGCTTCCTCTAACTCCGAAGAAAGCAGCCTTCAAGCTCCACGAACGGCGTCAGTCGTCCAAGAAAATGGAGCTGAAGATCAACAACATGAGCAACGACTCTTTCAGCCACATCCACCGAGGATTCCTCGTCTCTCCCGTTTCTCACCTCGACCCATTCTGGGCGCGCGTGAGTCCACATTCAGCGCGTGAGGAACACCACTCGCAGCCGGACAAGGAAGAGCAGAAAGCCATCGCGGAAAAAGGGTTCTACTTCCTTCCGAGCCCGAGAAGCGGCGCGGAGCCGGCACCGGAGCTTTTGCCTTTGTTTCCTCTTCGTTCTCCTAACGGCACTAATCACCGGTTGGAAGAAGATTATCGCGAGTGTTAATTAGGGTAATTTGAGTTATAGGCTATTAAGGCTCGTAAGTTGGTGACACGTGATAAGGCTGTTTTGCTTTTTACTATTTTTGTTAGGGCTAATATATCCGTTTTTCTTTTTATTAACCTTGAAGACCTATTTGGCATCATCATCATCATCATCCTTCATATTATTAACCTTTTTGCAAGGGTCAACTATTCCTGCGCGTGTACTCCACTTCCATTAGAATGGAGTAAATCTTATTTCTATCAAGTTTTTTCATACGCGGCAACTACTTGCGTTAAGTCAAGGAAGATATCATTTCACAAGTAGTAGATGTTTAATCTTAATTTATTGGGGAATACGTGGGGTCCAAAAACACAAGCTGCTTAGCTTTGAAAGTTAAACCACGTACTGTAAAAAACTTACTATTAATTACATCTCCATTCATTACCTTCTGGCATCGGTTATCAAACAATTTCTTGCACTGAAAAAACAAGCTGATGCATGATGTATGAGGAGGAGTGGTGAATGAATAGATAAGCTATATGTCGGGGAGAAAAAGAAAAAATAGCCTACGTAGGCTCACTTACAATGGAAACAAAAATGTGTTGACTTTTTTGGTTAAGGAAGAAAGTAAATAAGCTAAATTCTTTGTGGCGATAGGGTTATACACAGTGTGTAACAGTGCTCCGTTTAAATTTAATTTGTGTGTGTCATAAAGCTGCCAGCCGTTGGATTTAATGACAAAGCTGTGACGCAGAATGAAGCGGCGTCTATTTCCTTTGCAGATCCAACGGCTAAGATTAAGTTCTCCTGCCATGTAATAAAATGCATTTCTCTGAGATGGAAAAACAAAAAGAAAGGAGTATTAAAGTAGATGTTACTTGTAACAGAGGGTGTCTCTGCATCTCTCTTTAAAGTCAGTTGTCAGTCTATCTTCGAACTCTGCCCCTCAGGTGTAATCCAAATTTCTAAACCTCTGCTCAAATCATAGCCGTCCATTTGTCCAATCTAAACCAGTTGCCCTCCAAAGCCCATAGATCATTTGCTTTATTGGACCTACATTGATAACACTAGTGGGCTGTCTACTCAGCCCATTCAAGTTATTCACTACCAACCTAGGATCCTTTGTATTTTCATCGAGTTTTGTGCACACATTTTTCTTTAACAACATACAAAACCTTTTCTTTTTGTTATTAGATGACGTTTCCTCAGTATTCAAATATCATCCCTTCTAAGTCCTATGCTCGAATCTAATTGGGAGAACGATACCTCTCTCTTATATGGAAAAAATTATGCATAGAACACCTGAGAATTTTGTTGGGATTTAGGTCCAAACTCCAAAGATTGGAGGGAGCTATTACATTTAGACTTCCAAGAAGCAACCAGCTTGCACGTGACCAACATGT
>OVBB01000036.1:0-102263 GCA_900406415.1 Isatis lusitanica
GAAAGAGACTAAAAGATAAGATCAAAAACCATGAATATGCATGAATATCACAAGACAGACCCGATCGTGCGAAGCACGATTTCAGACAACGATAATTATAATCTGGATTTTACTTCTGGAGATATTGTTTAAGCTTTCATCAATAAAAAAGAGGATATTCTTAAGCTTGATACGTGTGGTCTTTGACATGTGGTGTGTGCAATCTCATTAAATGGTACGTCTTTAACTGTTAGTGAGATAAGTATATTAACTGCAATTAATCGGAAAACCATTTCACCATTTAGCTGTGTTCGATAAAGTTGATTTTAGCGGTTAAAAACGAAAGAAAAATAATAGTTTGGAAAGAATGTGTGGTAAGATATTTCGAATTTATTAGTCGTATACATGACTAAAAGTTAGCAATAACAATATTTTTTTATTAGAGAACAATTTTTTTTTTGTTTAAGAACGCAATATATCAAAAACCTAAACACACACAACGGCTCTTAATCCAAACGACCCCGTATGTATAAGTTGTTAAGTGAAAAAAAAAAAAAACGAAACGGTATTCTTATTTCACACATTTGAAAAGGGACCCTAAAAACATGCATGATCTATATACTAAAATTACAATTATGTTTTGTAAAACTTGACAAAATAAATCTAACTTTAAGTCCTAGTTCTAAATCCTCAAAAATGAACTCTAAATCTGAAGTTATAAACTCCAACTTAAACAAAAAATATATATAAACCCTGAATCCAAAGTATTCATTTTTCTTACATTTGAAAGAGAAAAGATTAGTCTATTATTTCAATTTGATACTTTCAGGTTCTTATCTTAATTACTTCATAAATAAATGCGTCCCTTCTGTTGACAAAAGAAGAGGCTTCCCTTTTCGTTGCTTCAAGCGGTAGAAAATAACCTAAATATATACCGCCCAAATTTTTGTGCCGCACTCTCAGAACGTTTTTATATTAATAACCAACCGCTCCGGATTATATCAGCTAAAATTACAAATCAAAACCATCGATAGATCGTTTTGCAGCCGATGGAAATTGATGTGTGTGTATATGTACTATTTTAAAAAAACCCTTAATCGATACTCTTCAATGGAAATTAAATGGCTCTGCATTATTCGGTTGTTCTTAGTCACTAGTATATAGTTAATTCGAGTTTAATTTAAAGATGCGATAGTGAAACAAATTGTGATTTGGACACGAGTCTCGGACGAATAGACGTGGACGGGTTCACTTAGGGCCATGCAAAGGTCTTAATCATACTACAAACTGCTATCCATTTAACGTAGACAAATTACTCGATGTTTTCACACTTTTTACTTTGATTTATGTAAGCTCCAAAGTTAAGAAGGTAAAATATGGAGTTTTGGGGTAACACACATACGATCAGTATGTTGGAAGAACTTCGATCAAAGACAGATGAATTAGCACAAACTAAGTGGAGAACGAGGCTTTGATGATAGCATCCAAGCTTTTTTCTTTTTAATCCTTATGCTTAATTTAGCACATGAACCGTATAACAAACCTAATCCTTGTTTTAAAATCTGTTTTTTGTTTTGTTAAGAAAGTCATATAGAAATAGGATGTGACTTTCTTAGCAAAATGTGATTGATTATATCACTTTCAACCCCCTGTATTAAATATTCTGATTAAAATAGTTTGTTAACGTTATTTTTTGTTTCGTGAATAGTTTGTTAACGTTATACAATATGGTAAATGTAACTAATTGGCATTGGGGGTAATAATTTTAATAACTTCACGATCCTGCCAACGTCACATACGACGTAATTCACGGTTAAAAGATTGTTTATTGATTGATTTATTCGAAAAAGATGTAATCCCTTACAAACCTTACTTTCCTAATCACCGTTTCTGTGACAAAACAATCTCGGTGCTGAAATCAATAATCCTTTATATTTAAGGAATTTTAGTTATGAAATGGTTTCGAAAATCAAAATAAAAAAGTTAGTTAGGAAACGTTTTATGTCTGCTATATATGTACTACAACTACTGTTATCGTTTCCAAGATATCTGAATAATTCACACTACACTATATTGCGGTGACTCATAAATTTTCTTCGGATGTATCATATTTGACAGTATTTTCAACCCAATAATGGAAAGAATATGAATAAATCAGATCCAATCATGTCACGGTGTTATCATTTTTTTTTTGCGATATCAATCACTTAAGGAAACTATACATATACATGCACCAATGCGTTTACGTTTTGAGTGTGTGTTATGCGTGTAGAAAATGCTTACATGCTTATAACCCGGAAGAATCTTTGAGGATCTTGGACTTGATGAGAAATGAATTATATTCTCCGGTCTTTGACTAATTTTACCAAAAACCAAGTGGATGTTTACGTTAATTATGACTGAAACTATAACTTAATCAGTACCATTGAAATATTCATACAATTTATCCTTCGTCTCTTAATTTTGTTCTTTCCATGTAAATGTTTACGAAAATACATCCATGTAAAAAAAAAAACTTGGATCGGTTGTTAGAAAGCAGAAGAGATTAATAGACATGTTAATTTAAATAAAATTTTCGAATGTGACATTATTAAGTCGTTGAGATTATTAATCATATGGTTGGAAAACGTGATAACAAGAAACAAATTAATCTTAAGTACGTAACTTTGTGTTTATCGATGGATGCCAAGCGAGATTCAGTTTGTCTAAATTTCCTTGTATTTACTTAATTGTCTTTATAATCGACACACATAGATATGTGTATATAATATAATCATATAAACAATGTTTATGTTAGTAAATGGGATTATTGGTCACTTGGCTCAATGGAGGAGAACACTGCACTAAACCTTGGGGTTTGTCTTTGCCAATCCAAAGGATTCTCCATGTCTCTCTCTTCTCACATTGGATCTTCAACATTTTCTTCTTCTTTCTCTTCTCCTCACGCGTCTCCACGCGCCTTTTTCTTCTAATTTTCAATTAATTAACCCAAATATACGCAACTCTAACCTGAATATTAAGGAAGTTTGAAACAAATGTGACAAGTGGAGGATGCATTCGAACCAACGACTACGAGTGGCACTATGATAATTAGTTTTAAGTATATTACTGACTTGGAGAACTAGGGAGGCAACAAATGATTTCGATTTGCATCTATAATTATTTTTTAATTTTTTTGGTTTTTACATCTATAAGTATATTTGTAAAGAAAAATCCGTTTATCGATCTTCCAATTTTGGGAGAGGAGCAAGGGTATGGTGAAGCTTTCAGTGTTCTACTGGGCGATTAGAGTTGAGGAAGACCATTATTTATACCGGTTTGTCTGTAGAAGGATTCTCTAGCAGGTGTTTGTGCAACTTCCGGCGACGGCTTGAAGCAGTGGAGCTTTCCGGCATCGTCTCGAAGTCTCTATTTCCGGCAACGTTTTTCCCTTTTGGATCATTAGATTGGGTCGTTTGGGCTGGGCTTCATTCAAATCTCGTTGTATTGAAATAGTGTAGAAACACCGTTTGTTGGACTTTAATAAAATGAGCCTTTGTCGAAAAAAAAAAAAAAAATCCGTTTATCAACAGTAATCGAATTCCACGCAATTCAATTTCTTTTTTTCTGAGTTTCTTTGCTCATGTTGGTATATTTGTTTTCCTCAACATCCATCTACATATCATACATGTTTAAAGATAGATGGTAACACAGGACAACGATATTAGCAAAAATCATTTATCTACAAATATAAAACTAATAAGTGTTGAAAAGAGTTTTGTGAAATTTCTATTAAAGTTGAGACGAAATTTATATCCCTAGCTAGGTTGTTCCTGTAATTCTGGAATCTAAAATAATTGAATTAATTATGCAGTTTGCTCCATCTTCAAATCCATAGGTGGTTCCTATAATTATGGTATCTCATTATTTTAGATAAGAGTCAAAATTGAGATTAAAAATTCACTTATTTGAAAATTTGGGAACTTTTTGGAAAAAAAAAATGTATATATACACTTTCAGATTTTAAAATTTTCAAAGTATATCAAACAGATAATTTAGATACTATCCAATAAGTCTATATGTACCGTTGGAATATGTTAAGCTAGTGTAAAGGTAATATTATAACAAATATGAGTTTATGACGAAAATTCAAATCAGGTATTCGATGGACGTAGAAAATCCGTTCCGAAACAAACATGTTTAGTCCCAAAAAAAAGAAAAATAACCAATAATGAACTATTATTATTTAAATGTGAAATTCATTGGTCAACTAAAAGATTATGTACAAACAATGAGTTTTTGGAGCTCATAGTAACGTAAAATAAATGAAAAATGTGTTTTTTTATTAGTCAAACGAACATGTGTTTAAAACTTTAAACAGCCACTTATCATGCAGAAACATAGTAGATCAATTAGGTCCCTCTGCTATGATGAGTGAACGAAAGCGGAGAAAATGTTGCTAATATGGAATTAGCAAAAGATGCAAAACAAATATTATAAAAATTGAATTGTACCTATATTTTTCTTAACACTGAATTGTACCTAAATATTATATTTAAATGGATATAATAGTTATTATTGTTTCCCTTAGTATTTTTTTTTTTGTTCGATTTTTCCTTAGTATTTTAGATAATCAAAATAACACTTAGAAAAATAAATTTGGATGGACCCGTGAAGTTCTAACTCGTACAAGAATTGTCAGACTTTTGAAGTGTTATATTTTGCTTTTGAAGTAAGAACCGCACCAAAAATAAGCCTAACCACACCTAAAGAGGGGCGTTATGACGACAATCCTCAATGGCAACATGCAAACGGTTCTTTTAGAAATTGCACCGTCGCGTCCGTGAATTTGATATTGTTCACGGCCTAAGCATTTGATAATGATTCGGCTTTCGCCATCGTTTTTGTCCAGTCGACTTCGTCGATCACTATCAAATCTTTTAGTGTATTTTCAGCTTTTTTCAACCAAACAATACAAACTGATTTCTTTTGTTGCTACGTTTTAAAATCTATAGAATAGTCGTCATAAAGAATGTTGTCACCGTTGGCTCCAATTTTTAAAAAATTTGCGGCGAAACATACAAATGTTGTTTTGTTAACAAAGCATGCATTTATTGGTGAGCGAACGTCAAGAACATATACACTAAAATAAAGAATAACGTGTTTCCGCAATATTTCAAGATTTTCCTATCGAAAGCGATGGATCAAAGTGTCACATTCAACACCGTTTAAAGTGTAACGAAAGTAAAATCATATTCTTATATAAAAAAACATGAAGATAAAAACTATTTATTAATTTTCTATGTAGCCAGAATCTAAAGTTTCTAAATTTAACTAGTAACTTTCTATATAATGTTGACGAGCGTATAAAAAGAATACAAATGTAAATTGACAGTAGTAAATATTAACAATTACTATATTTAGCCGTAACAAGATACTATAACATTTTTCTTTTGGTAGGAACAAGATACTATATCATTATAACACATTAAGTGGCGCTGTTGTAAATTCTTGCAATCTGAAATTAATGGCTTTATTTTTGGGTCACCCTTTACTTTTAAATGGAAAATCATAACAATTAAAAGAACTACATAAATTAAAGGAGAAATTTAGGGGGGAATTGACAAAAAAAAAGTTTAAAAATGGACAAAAAAAGGAAAACAGTAGGGGACGCGTGAGGGAGATGCATCTACTATTTATGTGGTCAAAGCTATCTCACTCTTTAGATTTCAGGGCCCCACGTTCATGCTTCATATTGCCTACGTCCCTTTTCTCTTTTACGATTTTACTTTGTAATGTTGTTATACAAAGTTTTTACTGCAGAACAAATTTTTATGAATATGTATATAAAACTTTCTTTTGTCAGAATATGCTATACAATTTTTTTACATTAAGAAATATTTTTTTAAAGACCGAAACTGAAATTTGATAAAGAGAAAAAGGTGTTATATCGATCTCCTTTTATTGGAATATTTACTTTGGAGAAAAGAGACTACTACTATACCAAGATCGACATTTTAAAGCTTTTGTGGTTTTAAAATTAAAAAGAAGATGAAAAATTAAACCACGTTCTATATTGCTTACTAATATAATCTTTATGACTTTATATAGTATTTTGGTAAGAACGATCCACATATTTTTACCAGATTCTTATTATTCTGAAAAAGGCTTCTTAACCATTTGAACACTTCTTATTAGAGATTATTTTTGTAGGTGTAGGATCGAAGCGGACTAATCCAACATATTTTGATCGTATATAACTCCCACAAGAACTGCACTCTAACTAAAACACGTACATTTTTTTTTTTTTAAAGACTAAAACACGTACATTCTCGTATTTGGATCATGCTTATAATACAGTGGGCGTCATAACCTATTGAAATATAAACCATCCGCATATAATTATTTTGGTAATTAATCTACTACCTGCAAATTAGTGACACAGATAAATTTTGAAGAAAACACAAATATTTGTTTAGTTTTGCAAAAACAAATAACGATGGAATTTAAGCATTACTCCAGCAATATTTTTTGTGGCAGATATTTCATATAAAAACTTAGATCTAATTCCTGCTATAATATTCTTCATTATAAATTGTTGTGGATTTTGTGATCGGTTAACGAAATATTTAAACTTTTCTCGGTGTTACTACTTTGTCACCAACAGAAAAACCGGTTTGACCGTCTGTTCTTCAGGAACTCGGGATTCACTTTTAGTAGTTAGTCACTTGTTGCTTTCGGCTGGTTCGAGCTTGGTGGACTTCTATTTCTCCTTATTTTCTTTAATTCCTAGGTCATGATTAATCACGTACTATAGTTGAAATTTCACCAAATAAACGACCCTACTTTTTACATATAAAATTATAATATTCTGTTATAAAATTCCATCAGATACATAATAATAAAATATCTAAAATGTCAAAATTATTCATTATTAGCCTGTTATTATAACCTTTGACTCTAGTTTATGACAAAAATCTGGCAACTTCATTATAATTTTGCGAGAAAAGTTGCCATTGTAAAATTTCCTTAATTATAATATATGTTTTTGATATAATTATTGTTAATTATTTAAGTAATTCTTTAGTATTCATAAAAAAAACTAGAGGGTTTTAAATCCAATACTCTATGCAGAATAAACTCATAGCATTTTAACAGCTCAAGACTTGCGTTTTCAAAAATTCAACTATGCTGTTTGTAACTAATAAAAAAATTAGTAAAAAAATACTCAACTTTTGGAATCATCTTTAAATCTTCATCATAAACGTATTACAGAATTTTAAATCCTCAAATTTTAAAAAAGTGATCCATTCCTCTAAATGATGTTAATAACCTAAATAATCTCTTGAACAAAACAATTCATTTCAGTCGTTGAAAATTATAAATTTATAGATTATCTGTATTAAGAAAACCACCTTACAATATTATTTAACATATATCATAATAAAAATACATCAGTGGTATTTCATAAACATAGTTAAAGAGAGAAGAAGAACTTAAGAGATGATATTGTACTTAGTTTAATAATTGAAGAATGGACATAATTAAGTGATCGTGTAATGCAAAAATAAATAAGATGATCATGTAAACTTGTGAAAACATGTTAATGGACCAAGACGATTAATGAAGTGCACTATATCAAACAGCCTATGATATCATCAATATCGTTAAAAAAAAATTTGCTTGGTTAATTCGAACATGATATGTCTAATGTTGGGGTACCTAATTTTTCTTTTTAATTAACATATCAGATGTTTACAGAATTTTCAGATATTTTGAGACACACACGTATAATTTTACGTTCTAAAGTCATGCATATGTTTTTGTTGACAAATTTTTTTAATTCACATATGTTTACTTGAACTAGTTAGGTTTGGGATTTTTTCCAAAATATGTTTTAACTCTTTAAGATCTTTATATACATTGAATTTGCATTTCTTTGAATTATATGCATTTTATGTATCTTATAAGTAATAACAGCTCTTTTTTTTTGTAACTGTCTTGTACAGCTCTTATGAACACGTCATTTCCTCTGTGTATGTATGTATGTATAGATGTTTTTTTCGTGTGTAAGTACAGAGAAATTTTATTTTTTAACTTCGTTAAATGTATGTGTACATGTATTTCGTATTCGGAGTATCATTTATGGTAGATATTTAGCGTTTTTTATATTTTTGTTTGTAGTTCAACCGATTCTTTACAACTAATTCTAATACTACACAGATTGATAAGTCTGTATTCTTCTAATTTGCTGGCTAATATGGTTGTATTCAGACATAATCAATCCACGTCAAATGTTAACTAGCTTCATAATTGGCGTGTTACGGTCTTACCTACTCTCGAAACAAAAAATTGCAACAAAACGTAAAAAATTACAAGCTATATATAGTTAATGTATAACAGATTTATTTCTCCTAATTAATGCCTTTATTTAATAAAATATAAAGTAAAATGGATACTTTAAGATATTCGAAATTTAGTTATTGTTTTACAGATGTGACAAAAAATCATAATTTTACATAATGTTGAGAAAATCAGTAAATACTTACTAAATACCCGATAAAATTCTAGCGTTTTTAAATCGACTAATCAGAGCTTAGTCGGGGCCTAAAAGTACAAAATAGCACTTTGATTTACTATATATTTAAATTTTTTTCCATATTATATATTTCTAAATAATTTTTTAAAAAATCAATTAAAATGTAAATTATAAGGAAAACTAAATTTATTTTCTCATAAACATATCTACATTCATTATATAACTCAGCGATTTTTTGCAATTAAATATTATAACTGTGTATTAAACCAAAATTTGAACAAAATTTGAACAATTTTATTCAATTGGTTAAAATGAAATATTAGGACTAATTTTTTTTTATTTAGTTCAACAATTTTTGAAAAATTATTTTGGATATGCATGTTTAAGCGTTGAAACAGACGTTAAAGCGGAAATCAGTCTCTTTTTGAGACCGTAAAAGTGAATGTCCAATAAAAATTTACATTGTCATATATACAATACGGTTTATATATTCATTGTATTTAATTTGATGCAATTATATTACTCTTTTTTTTTTAACCCAATCACTCTTTGTACATCAAATCGTGAATTAAAAAAAAAAAAGCTTTTCTAGTTCCTAAAAATTAGGAACAGCTTTAATTTTCCAAACCCCACGGTAAAATATAATGAATATCTAAAAGAAAAAACTGGAATGACAAAATGGTTTAAAGTTTTTTTTTTAAAAAGCCAGTGATTGAGAAGCGCGTGGGAACACGCAGGGTAGGCAGTGGTGGGAGAGCGCGTGAGGGAACAAAGAGTACAGAAAAAAGCCTAGAGACGTACCACACCGAATTATAAATGGCGGCAAATCCTAGGTTGCTCGCCACGTTACTTCTAGCTGTAAAATGGTAAGATTTTAACAACCATATAGCTAGTATTCTTTTTTTTGAACAGATATTTTCCTCTAATTGATTTCAACAGATAGTAATAAATACAAAATTTCTTAAATCGATATTTATACTTCCAAAAATAAGTTTATTTGTTTTCTTCTTAAAGCAAAATTAATGATGACAATACAACGTATTCAAAATTTTGAAAATATCATCTTATTAAGAAATTCCTTTTTTTAACTTTCTAGCAGTTGGAGACTCATTTAAGTTAAAAAAAAAAAAA
The DNA here is from genome assembly GCA_900406415.1 of Isatis lusitanica. Classification (NCBI taxonomy): domain Eukaryota; kingdom Viridiplantae; phylum Streptophyta; class Magnoliopsida; order Brassicales; family Brassicaceae; genus Isatis; species Isatis lusitanica. The sequence goes on from OVBB01000036.1 coordinate 9,629, forward strand.
AAACATTAGTACGTGACAAGTTGAAAAACTAGAGAGTTTCGAAGGACGAAACCACCCTCTACAATCATCATTAATTACTCATACATGTCGGTCAAAGCTAGTGGAGTGATAACAACTAGTAAATCAGAATTTAACAAATTAAATAAAAACTTGTTGAGAAGGGAGTAATTTGTTTTCTTCATTTATTTATTTTACGATTATAAAATTACTGATAAAAAAAAAGTGAAATAAAAAACCGGGACCGGGTATCTTGGGGGTCACGTGACATGAATCGCGAAGTTCGAGACTGAACGCCACGCGCTGACTCAGCACATACGATAGGCAACAAGAAGGGGCCAAATATCTAATATTGCCACGTGTCACCATGCGACTTGCTCTCATGAATGCGGCGTCCCGTATTTTTAAACACCGTCTGTATTCCGAAAGTACCCTTGGAGTTTGGCGGTCAATATCGAGAGTGCCACTGGGAGGAGGAGGAGCGGAAAAGGAACAGAAAGAGAAATAAATAATTAATATATTTTAATTAATAAAATAATTACGGCTAATACACTCCCTCTCTCTCCCCCGAACAGATCCTATAAATGAGGATTTCAAGAGTGAGCTTGAGAAGGTCTCTTCTTCATACACTTAAGCAAATCGGTAAAATCACTGTGGGGTTTCAAAACACGTTTTCTCTCTCTCACCCACCAAAAGAGAAAATAAAAAGAAAATCTTCGATTTTTTTCTCTCACTTTCTATCTCTAAATTAAAATTCTCGTGATAAAATCTCTCTTCCGAGTTTTTTTCTTTTGTTGATTATCTCGAAATCTCTTCTCAACAAACCCAGAAACTTTCCGTGATTCGCAAGTTCTTCTTCCTTTTTATAATCCTTTCTTTGATGCGAACATAGAGAAAGAAAAAAGAAAATGATGGACGAATACATGGATTTTCGACCATTAAAGTACACAGAGCACAAAACATCAGTCACTAAATACACCAAAAAGTCACCGGCGAAAAATATCTCCGGCGAACCTCGACCAGTGAGAATCGTCCGTGTCTCTGTGACCGATCCCGACGCGACGGACTCGTCAAGTGACGAGGAAGAAGAAGACTTCCTCTTTCCTCGCCGGCGAGTGAAGAGATTCGTCAACGAGATCAAAGTCGAGCCAGGCTGCAACAACGTCAACATCACCGGAGTTTCCATGAAGGAGAGGAAGAGGCTCTCCGACGAAACTCAGTCTCCGGCGTCGAGTCGCCACCGTCCTCTCAAAGTCTCAGTCTCCTCCGGCCAAAATGGGAGGAAGTTCCGCGGCGTTAGACAACGACCGTGGGGGAAATGGGCGGCGGAGATTCGAGATCCGGAGCAACGCCGGAGGATTTGGCTCGGAACTTTCGAGACGGCGGAGGAAGCCGCCGTGGTTTATGATAACGCTGCCATTAGACTCCGTGGACCGGACGCTTTAACCAATTTCTCTATACCGCCTCAATCAAAAGAAGAAGAAGAAGAATCAGAACCGGAACAACCGGTTACTGATAAACCGGAAAGCATCATTACAACGACAACAACAACAACAACATCGAGTTCCGAATCAACCGAAGACTTCCAACATCTTTCATCTCCCACATCGGTTCTCAATCTCCGATCATCTGAAGACATACAACAGATACAACAGCCGTTTAAATCATCTAAACCGGAACCGGAGGTTTCGGATGCACCGTGGTGGCATACCGGGTTTAGTTCCGGTTCAGGTGAATCAGACGATTCGTTCCCGTTGGATACTCCGTTTCTTGACAACTATTTCAACGAATCGCCACTGGAGATTTCAATATTCGATCAACCAATGGGTCAAGTATTTTCGGAAAATGATGATATCTTCAACGATATGTTCTTGGGTGGTGAAAGTATGATGAACATTGAAGATGAGTTTACTTCTTCCAGTATCAAAGATATTGGTTCCATGTTCAGTGATTTTGATGATTCATTGATATCAGATCTATTAGTCGTTTAATATCATCAGCGACAAGAAGCTAAGAGAGAAACCATCAGCAAATATCTATGGTGCGACTGAAAAATTTTGATGTTTTTTTTTTAATAATTATTTTAATGAGCTTTTTAAAGTTTAATAATTTAGTTTTGTCAGGAGCTTGTATAACAGTTTTGGAGAAATAGTGGAAAAAAAAATAGTTAATGAGTTTTGTTCTTATTTATTAATTATAGCAGTATGTGTTATTAGTTGCACGAACGTGTTTAATTTTTAAATCATATTTATAGCATTTGCATTTATTTAGTTTGTTAATTATTTAATTTTGGAAAGCCAAAGTGGCATTCTCTTTGTGAATGTCATACTATGAGGCGCAAATTACGGTCGTGGCCACTGAACTGAAGGGGTTTTGGTTTTGGTCTGATTTATGTTTTCGTTCAGGCTTTTACCGTAAGAGAAGAGGTTTTGAGTTTTCACTGTTTATGTTCGTAAGAATACTAAACATTTATAAAAATGTATATAAGAGTTTAAATATTGAACTGGTTTGAGGCAGATTTCTCTATTGTACCATTTGTAATTTAAATTATTTTTTGAAAATCGGGGAAAGATATGAAAAGATAATTACTCTTAACATTTATAATTAAGTTATACTATATGATTGTGGTTTATAAAAATACTACTTTAACGCAAATCTTAATAGAAGCTTTAAAGATAGAAGTCATTATTATTACAGTTTATCAATTTCAGAATTGAACTATTTTATTTTCACATATATATCAAGGGAGATCATATTCATATATATAACTTAATTTATAAATTTAAAATTGAATTATATTATCTAGAGATTTAGAGTAGTAATACTTTTTAAAAAATAATAAATTTATAAGATAAAATTTTAAAATATTATACTACTTAAGATTTAATAGAATTGTTGAACTCCAATTAATATTTTCATGAATCTTATGATAGATATTCAAATAAATATTTTTTTTTGGAAACTAATATTAATAAAACAATATAATTATGACATATGTTTAGATTTGAAATTAAAATATACTTTAAATTACCCAAAATATGTTTTGTAAGAGAAATCTAGAGAAGCAATTAAGAAATTTGAAAAATTATCACTCTAAAGAAATAAAAATGTTATTAAGCCAAATTATAAATATTTATTTAAACTTAAATATAGTAATGAATAAAGATATACATCATAATGAATTCTATGGAAAAATGAATGTAAATTTTTAAAACTGAATTTTTTTTTTAATAAAATATAAATCACAAGAAATATAATCGGATACAGTAACAAACTTTAATGAAATAATCAAGATCGCTAAAATAGTATAATATAATCCACTATACTATTACAAAATTGTCATTAAAAATAAACATAAACGTTTATCTTATTATTATATAATAAAAAGAAAAAGTATGTATATAAACATTATTATTCTTCTAAATATTTATATAGAATAAATATATATTCTAAAATAAATTGAGAGAGAAATAAATTTGTATAATTTAATTATGGAGTTATATTCTAAAATTTTATTATGGAGTTATATTCTAAAATCTGATAGTGAAAAACTTAGAGAGAAATACATTGCATAATTTTCTCATGGAATTATATTCTAGAATTTATTAATTTATTTTATTTAAAGATTAATAAGTATTTTACATTTATATTATTTTACTTTTACGATTAGTAATTAATTTTCTATATAGTTTCTATTTTATATATATTTTTAACAGATTTGACAAGTTAGCCATTGTAAATAATGATAATTTACATGTAATAAATAAATAGTTTAAGCTACAAATTTTGATTTGTCAAGAACTTTATAAATGTTAACCAAACTTGATTCGACATGTTAGCCACTGTAAATAACGAGAAATTACATGTAATGAATAAATAGTTTGAGCTACAAATCTTTTGCATGACTACATTGGTTGGTGTCTTAGTAGAAGTTTTTTTTGGGTAAGAGATCTTCATTAATGTTAATGAGGATCGGATCGGAGACGACGACCATGATTCAAGAAAAGTAATACTTAAACTTTTTGTATGTATTTGAAATTTTATGTGACATAAAAAACATCTAATCAATTTTTTGCAGTTTATATTGGGTCAATATGAAAAAACATACCTCGTTAAACTTGTGTATTTCACCATTGAGACTTTGACGTGAATATGTTGTTATAGAAGGTAACTAGATCATAGTAGCTTTAAAAGACTTTTATCGTTTGAAATTTTTCTTTCTTTTTTAGTAAAATGAATACAAATATATTTTACAACTACTTACTATCAAATAAACTACTTTTACTATTAAATAATAATGTATTTATACCTTTATATATAGCTTAAATGTAAAATCGGAGTAACATAGCATACATATATGCAATTAGTGAAAACATAGTGCCAACGGTAAGAACCGTCAACTACTGGCCATAAAACGATGTTGCAAGGTGACAAATGAAAAATGCCAAATCGGAGATTGAAAATATTAAGAGGGAATTGCTCTCTTGAATCTATTTTAATGCGTTTGTTAATAATAATATGACAAAACGAGCATATGCATGTCAGTTTTATGTTGCAGTAATAAAACAAGTTACATATGCCGCAGATTCATAGTCCATAGACTAACTATTCCGAAAATCATTTCTAAAATTAGGTTCGACCAACATGCATTATACATGGCTCACTATATAATATATCAATTATCGATCAAAATAATCGAGTTTTGGAACTCTTTATTTCGTCTCAACCATCTTCTAACTTTCTTTTGGTCTGAACTATCTTCGAACTTAATGCAGCAAACGAAGATTTTGGACTTCGCTTTTTTGTTCCGTCGTGTTGGCTTGTTGGCTTGTTGGCTTTTTGCCGGTTGGTATATTTCTTAAAGACGCAATAGCGAGTGAAAAGTATAAGAATTTTATTTGAAAATTCGGTCAATGTCGGAGAAAAGTTGGTGACACACATGAAACATTTCAAAAAAAAAAACAAAAAAAAATATTAACGTGGAAAAAAGTTAAGCACACAAATAGAACTTATAACATTTAATACGATTTGTATTCGTATTTTTTTCTTTCTTTTTTTCTCTCGACATACGATTTTTTAATTCTATAAATTTTAAAATACTGATAGATTTGGTTTTGTAAAACAGAGTAATTAAATGTTTTTGGCTTTCGCTTTTGTGACGTGAAAGGACATTGTCCCAAGAGGATTTCAATTAGGTTTACCACTTGGTCTGTTATCGCCCAGACAGCGACATCATACGTACGCCTTATTCGTTCCCAATAATAGTTATCGTATTGTTCTTTTATTTGATTACTCAAAAAACACATAGAAGTAGTAGTATATTTCAGCTGCCTATATTTTATTCAATAACATAATTACACTTTGTGTTATTATGTTTATACATATTTTACACAAATAGTATATTGGAGTTCACCGCTCCACCGGTAAGCCTTTTATTTCGAATGATAACACCATCATTACCCACATGAAATATATATATATATATATATATATATATATATAATAAAAGTACACATAATCTATCGTTGATTATAATATCAAAATAGTCCTCGTTTATTCACATTATATTTTCTCTGTTAATGACAATGAAAACTGATTTCTATAAGATGAGCACATATATTTGTATCAGGTTGTATTAATTCTATAACAGTCAACGTGGGAGAAACTAGTTCGAGCATTGTTTTTTTATATATATATATTTTTCATTCATTAGTCTATGGACTATTCTGGTTTTTTGACAAACTTATCAATTGTAATTATTTTGGATTTCACTTAACATCTACGTAATTTGGATTAAATATTCTAAGTATTGGACTCTGACAAAAAAAAAACTGTGTCCTAAATAAATTTTACCACCAGTATCCATATTAATTTACCCAAGGAAGCAATGTTCTGAAGTTATGAAATGTAACAGTCATGATTGTTTCCATTGATCTTGAATTAAAACTAACATATCCCTAAACGAGTGATTATGGCTGTGCTTGTGTTTGTAGTTCATAATATATGTCCTTACATGCCCACATATTAATATATTTATATGTATGATGCATGCTAAATAAGGATATCTTAAATTAGTGATAGTTCAAGTATATTATATAACATGGGAACCTAAGGATCATGATGTCTCTCTACTCACGTGAGTCCGTGTTCGTTACATTCAATTTGTTTTCCTTTTCGTACCATTTGCAATATGTATATACATATATTGTGCCCCTTTTTGGAGTATCGAAAAAGTCACCATATGCAAGTTGGTTTAGTTAATTTTTCTTAACAAATTTCCTACACTTTGAGGTAACTTTTTTTCTTTATTTCTTCACCTTTATAATTACTTTGAGGCATTTTTAAGCTTTAAGTTTTTAGTTTTGTAACCTTCTTTATGCACATTCAAGTTGCTTATAAAGTTATAAGTCATACCGTTTGTATTACTTTGGCTTCTCGATTAGGTGTAAACGATATAACACAGTCTATTTTCTGAAGAACTTAAATTTGAAACAGGAAATAATGGATATTTCAAAAGATTTGATTTGATCAGAAAAAAAGGGTTTTACTCAATCACACACAAATGTACAAAAGAAAAAAAAAGTCAGAAAAAACACTTACGAAACTTGCTAATGGACAGATATCGGTCAAAGACTTTAAACCGAACTTATTAATTGGTGGCATGATGAGTAGCAGCAACATCTAGACCCCTCCCTATTAACCCACTTTGTAAGCTTTTGTGTAGCATTTGATATATATGCGAGACAGAGGAAGCAATTATAACATATATAGTAACTAATTGACATCTTAGCCTGACAAAATATAGAACATATTATATTTTAGATTAATAAGAAAAACAGTAAATTTAACGAACTTACAATCACTTCATATATTGCAAATCTACATTAGCGTCAATTGGTTTTAGTTTGGAGAGAAATAAACTTGTTCTGATGTATACGTATTTAAAATACAAACTCCAACAAGCTTTATATATATAGTCGTATGAGGATCAGAATTGGAATACAAACTCTAATTATTTTAATCAGAAAAAGTGTAACAAACTTAAAAGTTAAAACATCCAAATAAATTGAAAATCGTTTTTTTTTTTTCGCTAGCTATCCCCTCCAACTAATATATGTACGTACACCACGTTTTTAATAAAGTTAGTGTCAAAGTGTCTTTGTTAGTAAGTTTTTTTTATCATTTATTTACGAAGTTAAAGACATATCTAGACTTTTTTTGAACTTTTTCATATTCAGACATTGACAAACGTGAATGCACCATGCAACTTAGCTGGCCTCTTGGGTAGGCTCATATAAACCTGCAAAAGAGGCTCACATTTTGTCATTTTTTGTCACACTAAAGTTCCATGCAAAATCCAAAAAAACTTATTAAAATTATTTATTTCTAGTAAGTTATATATTTAATATGTAGATACGTAATAAATATATGGTCTGACCGCATAGTTCCACCAGAAATAGACAATAAGCACATCGACCACCTTTTTTTTAATATAAGCACCGTTCATGCATGATAACATCTATAATATAATTATATATTTTCATGTACAAAATATATACGTACGCATCTGCTAACTAGTGTACATTTCCAAAGAACAAAAAAAAATCACTAGTTTATATGAAACTAGAATTAATATGATAATTGTCTTTCATGTCTAGTATTTTAACCTTTTTTTACTCTTCATTTTGTTGAGCGGAGATCATAACAAATTATATGGAATGGAAATGGAATTCACCATCCTCTTTCTACGCTTTTTGTTTATTAAATTTTTATTTGTCTACGTAGATCCAAAAAGAATATATTAATGTAGAATAATTTAGATGACAAAACTAACACCACAGTATTTTTTATAGAAAGTAAAAATACTACACAGAAATTACGATTTGAGTATTCTTATTCTTCTTGTTTCAGCTCGGAGATCATCTTGCTAGTTGCTACAAGTTGAGGTTTTTTTATAGTTATTTTTCAAAAATGAGAATTCCGTGTCTTTATGTCTATAATCTCCTTTATGTTCGGATTCAGTTTAAAAATTCTAGTTTTTTTATTTGTTAGCGTCTTTTAATTATTTTTCAATTTTTTCAATAGTAGATCAAATTGCTTACTAAAATAATTAATAGTTAGTAATATAATTATGATAAGTTAGAAATTAAGTGGATAATAAGTATTGTATCTAGATACGATTATATTTGTAGAAATACATTTTCTAAATATTATCGGGATAGTCTGTAATCTGTATAGAATCAAAAAACCCATCTCATTCCATATTATTTTTTTTTTTATGTTTTAGTTACTTAGTATATATATTTCTATTTTATTAAATTCATATTACATAAATAAACTAAAATTCAAATCAACTAAATAAATTGTATATACTATAACTTTATTTAAAATTTCATACTTTTCTATTTATTATATATACTGTTATTATTTTGACATTTATTTCGTGTTAGAATAGTATAGCATTCTATTGAATCTATGTATGTTTACAAAGAACATTATATTGTTCATCAATAATATAATTAATCAACTTAAGAAACTTGTATTCATTTTTAAAAATTGCAAATTATGTTAGCTGCAGAAAATTTTGATTTTTTTGGTAAAATATAAAATTTTATCAATTGGTAAATATAAAAAAATTAAAGTAATTAAGATAAAGGAAATAAAAATAGCTCAGGCACACACATATGTATACATTAATACATATAATGTGTTTTGACAGTGTAAAGTATATAAATTGTATATTATATGAAAATATCATCATCTTTTATATTTTTGATTATGTAGTGGATTAATAATTTGTTTTCTTACCTATCACACATAATTTCCCTTCTATATTCGGCTAATCTGCTTATTTCTTCTGATATACAAGACAAAACAAAAATAATAAAAATTGAAGTCATGAGTCTTCATGTATACTTAGGTAATATTTTGCCAAAATTATACTTTTAGTCTATTATTTAAGAGCAATGGCTCGATAGAATGCTTGATCGAAAACAGAAAGCAAGGGACAAATAGATGCATCGGTTAGAAAGAAAAATTACAGTTCAATCACCGGAAAGACGTAAACCATAATATAAAGACGTAAAACTTACAGAAGCTTTTTCATAAATTGAACTAACCAATACATATCTAGTAAAATTGTTGCTTTGCTTCTGTCGTAATTGGGTTGAGCCGCAATTGGGTCTAAGTGTGCATGGGAAATCACACTAAATCTGATCTAACGAAAAAAGGTTGCAGCTTTCCACATGAATTTTGCATGGCGATTTTTCGAGGAAAAAATTAAATCGCAACGATTTAATAGGTTATAACGAACTAAAAGGCTATAATGACTATATAGCTATGTATACACGCAATGAAGTCGACTGTGTTTGTTTGTTTCATTTGGCAGACATTTGCAAAAAAAAAAAAAAAAATCACGATAATATAAGTCCTTATGTTTTTTTTTTCCACAAGTGGGTAGATTATAGCCGCAATTCATAAATTCATTTTACGAATTATTTTGGGTGTGAAGCTGTTATATATGGTCCCCTCTCTATTCTCTTCTTTTATCATAACTTCGTATCTATATTTTTCTGTATTTCAAGATCTTTCTTCTGAAAATTGTTTTTACCTTATTGAGATTTGTACATCTTTTACCTTTTTTGTCGGTAAAATATGTATAACGTCGTAAATACTAAATAGTGTTATATCACACTACGGATTTGACACTACACAGGAAGAGAACGTTGACTGAGCAAGGCTGCTAGTGCGAATGTTGTAGTGACACGTGACATGCACTGAGGCCGTGGGATTTTGTTTCCCTGGTGCCAAATCACGGCTTCTGATTTCATTCAGTAGGCACACGATGATGCCTCCAGTTTAAAATTTGAGTTCGAGGTGGTTGACGACGACAACATGAAAGTGGGTCCGATCCATATTCTCAAATAGAAAGTTTTGAAACGAAAAGCTTGCTCCCTTTTTTTATTTAACAATGACCTTAACATTAAAACTAAACCACGAATAAAATAAACAAAATGTTGAACTTAAGATTTACTAAAGAATGTTGTTGAAATAGTGTGTTCATAACTCTCGTTTGCGGTATGTTAGAATGTGGAAATATAAGTGAGAATGATGAGACTGATGAAAGTTTCTTCGAATCTTGATGTCTCAAAAACCGGATAGATGATGATGAGATTGATTGAAATCGCAAACACACTACTTCCACAACCTTTTCTGTCCAGGGTTCTACATACTAAAGAGAAATTAATGTAATAAACAAGTGAAGATGAGACTTATCAAAGTACTAAAGTACACTATCCCGTTTGCAGTTGACATCGCACTGGTTTTATGTCTTGTTTTAATTAGTTTACGTAGCATATTACTAAATCCAATTAATGCTTTATTTCCTATCAAAATAATCATCATTTGCATCTCTTCTTTTCTCGATCTTCCGACCAGTAGTCACGTTCTAAACGGCATCGAAATGTTTTAGAAAAAATACCAAAACACTATTAAATTCAAACTGTTTTACTTTTATGTAAACAAGTCAAGATTTGCGTCTCTACAACGAAAATAAGTAGTATCTCCACGAAAATAAAACAAATTTCTTTCGAAACAAAACCATATGCAATATTTTCACACTATGAATCTTGAAAATGTTATTAGAAAACCAATGAAATGAATAATGATTTTATGTGTTTATATCAACAATATATGTGATGTGGGTTTGAAACACAGATGGTAAAAGAACAACATCGTTTAATACGAATCACTAAACTACACAATTCTTTTATGCTTTTTCTAAAAAAAGGACTCTTTCGTTATAAAAGAATGTCGAGAGACAAAGAGAGTACAAGGTCACGTGATGTGATTATGGGCCCTGCAGTTTGTAGTGCACAGTCACATGATTCTACGTAAAATAAAAAGCCCATCTGTTCAGAACGACGTGTCCAATTTTACCATCCACGTCAGTACTTGGGTTCGTTATAATAGCGAAACGTGGCGTGAAGCTTTTTGTTTTTGTCTAAAATGGAAAAGAAAAAAGAGAAACCTTTTATGGTTTTTGTTGGTGGAACTGTGGAAGTATGGGATCAAACTATAGCTGTCCAGTGCTTAAAAGGCATCTGATGATTCATAGAGATGTTTATATATTGAAGTTTATGTATATGTACACATTTTGAAACAGCTATATATGTATGATCTCTACTTACATTTACTCTGAATATTTATAAATTCATATAATTAAGTTTCTGCCACTGTTGAATCATTTAGCCCCGCGCGCACTTAAGAAACATGGGAACGAGTTTTTGTTCTCGCCGTGTATATATACAGTTGAGAATATATATATATATATATATCAATCTGTGAAACACATCTTTATCAAATGAAAATAGTGGGATCAAGAAAACAAGTGGAAGTAAAACGTTTGCATGTGGTTAATAAGATAGTAGAAACCCGTATTCAAAAAAAAAAAAGATAGTAGAAACCGCCGATATGGAAATAAATATTTTAGAATGATATATGACAATAGCTTGCATAGTATATTTGATAGCTCTGAAATGAAACTTATAAATATTCTTCTTAAATTAAGGAAAAAATGTTAATAGATGAGCAATTTTTTTTTGCTTTACCTTTTTATAGCATAATCAAATAGTAGTTGAAAATTCAGTTTACGAATTGAGAAACTAGGGTTTATGTTTCTTCACTATAATTTCAATTATGGTTGGTCACTGTAAACGTATTGAGAAATTAGGGTTTATGTTTCTTCACTTGTATTCATAGGCTTTTAATATGCAATTTGGTCTATATTGATTATCCAATAAAATAAATATATACCAACTTAAATATATATACTAATTAGTGATACAAAATCTAGCGTCTATAAATCTATGGACCACCAGAATCGATTTGGCATGTATCTAAACATTTTTTTATTGTTACATTTTTATTTGGACGATGGACACAAATCAGAGATTATCCCGAACATGTAATTCATGTTCCCTGAGAGTTGGATCAAGAAAAGCTAGATGGGTGACTTTTAATCTAGGATAATCAATATTCTGCGTCTGCGTCATGAGTTACACTGTTCTTCTTACCCAAAGTTTTATAAAAGAGGAATGTATGTGACCCATCTGTTAATAATTATTTAGAAGTGGCAAAACACTTTCTACCCGTTACATCAGCTTTTGCCGTATCATTATGAAGCAACTTGGCTAATTCATAATTATTAATTTGGTCCACCCTTCTCGTTTTAATCTATAATCGACATCTGATAATGAATATCTAATTATATTATTTTCGATTATCCCATTTCATAAATACCCACGAGCGATCATTTTCTTATCTTCTTGATAGATTTATATATAGAAGGATTGAAAAAAACTACAAAACACAACTATGATAAAGTTGTGGGATTACAAGTATGACTTTGGTTATCAATACTATTTGATGTCTGACTAAACATAGTTTTCACTTGTTAGAAAAGAATTTCTCCGTTTCCGTTGAAAAATAGGGAGGGAACAAAAATCATTAAGTTCACATATTAGTTCTTACTCGTGAAGTGACATATTGACCAAATGACCACGTCATTTCATAGTTTGGTTTATCAATGTCATAATCTTACGAAATCGTAACTAAGTTAAGGTTCCTTTTTTTTGGATCGAAGTTATATTCCTTGTTCTATTATTTTGCTACTCTAATGATAAAAGATGTGTTTTTCAATTTTACCAACTAGGTTAAGTTTTTAATTTGTGCCAGTCTCCATAATATATCATCTATACATAATATCTTCTATGTAATATTATATAGTCTATATGTGGAAAAGGTATTTTCTTTGCGATCTTCCATTGTAGACGAAAACAAAATATTGGGTTGACCAAATTAAACATGAAACCTGGGGTGGCATTTCCCATGATGCGAACCGGGACCTACAAAGTGCCTTGGCAATATTCAGTCCCTAAGGTATTACTATTTATTTGTCTAAACCACATTGAAAAACATATGTTTACAGAATGAAAAGAAAAGCAAAAAAAGGCAGCACTCAAATGTAGAATGAAACAAGAATACATTTATAACGTTATGTGAACAAAAGAAAAAATTAAAAAGGAGAGACAAAACAGATGTTTAAGAGAAGGATATTTTTGCTATATTCACATTGAAACTTCCTTCATACCAACTTTTGGCCTCATCATCCTCTCTCGCTTATCATTGTTTTGTTCACATCACACAGTTCACATAAATATAACCAAATACAACTCATCACTTAACTTTTGTTAGGAATACAAGTTATACATGTTGGATATTTTGGACATTGTAGAAAAAATGCTACTAATTTGGGAACACAACACAAGTCATACAAACCTAAAATCAATATATTTTCTCCACTCGACTATGAAAAGTTTTAAATTACAAAGATAATTTATGTATAATTTTCTGGATTCATAATTTTGTATATTGGCTTAAAACTCAGTATTACGATAGATGGAGTGATGTGACATCAAAGTAAATGGGCCTATAGTGACTCCATACGTTTGTCAATCTTCATTCTTTGAAATATGATTTAAAGAGACTTTGCCCATTGCAGAAGAGACAGACATACACAGTGCGACCCAAGAGATCTTGACTCAGAAACTTGTGTGATTACAAAAAGCCTAACCACACTTGAAATCAACGAAACCAAACACGCAAGCTAAATACAACTAAAACTTTAACCACAGTAATTGAAATTCAAGAACTAGAAGAAAGGAACAATATTTGCATCGGAAAGAAAAAGGAAAAAGAAAAAAAGAAGACCCAATAGCTCAGCTCAGAAAATTCCAACGTTTGCCTCCAAATTCTTATCCTTTCTCTCATTAAATCGAAACCCAGAACATCATCATATTGCTGTAAGCAAAACGCATCTGAGTATCACGTGTAGACAAGTTCGATATCTGGTCTTTAACCACGAGCCATCATCACGTCCAAGTGGTCCAAGCTAATGTCAGACGAAGACATCTCTCTTCTGTATGTTTTCCTCTGCTGGTTTCTGTAGAATCCATCTTCTTTCTTCTGTAGATGATGATTATGTTCACCAGTAGCCACTTGGTGAAGGTGTAGCATAGCGACCATGCTTATAGCGAATATAGCAGCGTTTCCAAGCACGCCTCTCACATGGTTGAATCCAAGTGCTCTTCTGGCAAACCCTAAAGTCGATGCGAGAGCGTTGATTACAAAGTTCGACTTTGGCCCATCAGAAGGAGTAGAGTTAGCTCCGGTTGGGTTTGGAGAGGAAGTGTAAAGGTGATCAGGGGGAACGAAATGAGTGGCGCTTTTAATGGAGCCAACAAAGGCAAGAGCTTCCTCTAGAACTCCGTAGCTTTTGCCATGGTGTTCAGCTAATCTCATTGCTAGTAATATCCTGCTCTGTTCAAGCCGAGCAACCGCCACATCTCTCTCTGTTCGTTGCTGTGTATGTATCGTCTGCAGAGCAAAGAGAAAACATATCGTCCGTCTTTCAGACTTCATACTGTTGAAGAGATGAATACATATCACTAAGAACTTTTCTATATATGCAAAACGATGACAAACAAACAAGTGTTCATGATGAAATGCGAGAAATGGATTCTACACTTTCGCATCTCTACTTGTTCTGAGTTTAGAATTAACTGTTATTTCACAACCTTCACGCATCAGATAAAGCTTTGAATCCGTGAACAAAGGCAAGACTCAGAACCAAATCGTATGAGCAATTATTGTTGCTCAGAAGTTTCATAAGACTCTGATGATTACTATCAGTAAACCCTAGCTAATTGACTTACGAGTTCCACAGAGCTAACTAGACATACCTAAATCCAATTGTTAACCTTAATTGCCTCAAATCGACGAACACAATGATCCAATCCGAGGAAACGAAACTCACATGGAAGAACTCGAGCTGGTCTTCGAGGTTCTCAAGCGCGGCTCGTATAGCGTTTAAGCTCTTCGCCTCTTGAATCGTTGCGTCGTTATCGTCGACGGAGAATCCCTTGATGAAGACGTAACCCTGCCGCTTCTCTTCGCCGGAGCTCAAGCCCTGGCTCCTCCGCTTCTCCGATCTCGTAGCTGGTTTAACCGATTTGAGGAAGTGAGACCGCGAAATCAAGTGAATCTCGTCGCTGAGCTTGTCGTGTAGATCCCAGATTTTCTCAAGAACTGCTTCGATTTCTTCGATCTCCATTTCTCCCATTTCATGACAAAGAAAAAAAAAGAGGGAAAAAGCAAGAAAAAGGCCAAAAGAAAGAGGCCTCTTCTTCTTCTTCGGGAAAATTCCCTCTTTTAATTGTGGACTGAAATAAATTAGCGCTCCGGTGAATTTGATTTCCGAAACGGGTCAGAACCCCACCCGACCCGGTAATGCCTAAACGGTAAATCGGGCACGGACTATGCACGTGTTTTGGGCTCAAAAATACCGTTCGATGAGGCCCAAAAGTTTCATCCGCGTTGGTCTCACCGATGCTACCAAGAGTCACTGTCACACAAACAACCAGATGTGAACACGTGGACTGTTAAAAGCCGACGTGTCAAACGTAGTTTTAACCAGGTGAGGTTGTGTAGGAATTTAACGGAACTGTCTCGCCACTTCCCGTTATTTAAACTAACGAAAGGCAAAAATAATATAGTAACGCAAAGAAAGAAGATCGAAGTTGAGCAATAACAAAAAAAAAAAAAAAAAACCAAAAACACGATTGAAGAAATCTAAAAGATGACTGCATCAAAGGATGATGGTACTGCTACTTTCACCGACATCTCTGTAGAGGAGCACTTAAGCGTCTCTCAGTCTAGTTCCGGTGGAGAGGTAATAATAACCTATTTATGTATATGATTTTAGATAGTGGATGTAACAGTATTGTAACAATTACGACCATATAATATGCAATAACAGTTTGCAGGCCCTACAGAGCAAATTTCCACGGCGGCTAAAGCACTCGTCGGAAGATCGACGAAGTTAACGGAGGCTCTAAAAGCAGCGGCTATAAACGTCGGTCATAAGCCGGTGGATGCAACCGACGTCGCCGCCATAAAGGAGGTGGAGTCTAGGGCTACCGGAGGCGACGTGGAAGGTGGCGGTGGTGTAACCGCACTAGCAAATGAAGCGGCTGCTCGTAACGAAACAGTGGACAAAGAAGATGAGAAGACGAGGCTCAGAGATGTTATCGCGGAGATCGATGTGAGAGTATCGAGAGACAAATCAGTGAACAGTGAAGATGCAGAAGCAGCTGTCCAGGCTGAGCTGGCTAGTTCTCCCTTTAATTGTATTATTCCTGGAGGCGTCGCTGAGTCCGTCACTGCAGCTTGTAAACTTAATTGTAATTGGTTTACTCTGATATATATATTAATCGCATTTTAGTTTCATGTCTTTTTCCACACATTTTATCCGAAACGAAAACAACCAAAAGAAGAGCGAATCAAATATTTGTAAATACCTGGATGTTTTTTTTTTTTTTTCATATCTTAAATATTGAAATCGAACCGAGATCATATATAATGGTTTGTATACATTTAGATTTGAAATAATCAAATATCTAAAATACAATTTATAAATTAAAAATATAGTCATGTTCCAAAATGAGTCGAACAGAAAGGAAAAACGATTGATTTTTTATTTGAATATATATAATTATTCTATATTTTATCTGAATTATTCAAACCGAACCTGGTTGTTTTGGGTATTAGTCATTCTCAATTTCATTATCTACATCGAACTAAAAACAAAAATCAAATCGAAACTTATTCAAATTTCATAAATACTAAAACTGTTCTTATATTCTAAAACCGAAGAGTAACGGCAGCAAGTGATTGAATTCAGTAGTTTTTCATATAAAATTATTAACTCTATAAGTATAGTAATATGAAGAAGACAAAATTATGCTTGTTTGGAAAAATCAGCATAAATGATTAAAGTGTGTTGTTCAAAACCAAAGAAACCAACCAAACCAATCTACCAAACTAATAGAATCAATGTACATAGTTTGGAACATTTTGGATAAATATGTGAAAGAATGGACAAAACAGAATAGTGATCAAGCAACTAAACGGAGTTATCTCCATCTACATTACAAGGTGGATTTGTTAAGATGAGTTCGATAAAAGTATTGATGGAAAAGAGAAGAAATTAAAAGGTTTTCATTGGACATTATGATTTCCGAGTAGCCTCAGATTTAGATTTTACGATTGAGTGAGGAATTTTCCAAAATACTACATGGAGTATATATGATATGTTGTTAGCAGCCAGAAACGTTCATATAGTTGAAATGTATAACCCAAAAGCACAGAAAAACTAGCATAACAATTCTTCTTTTAAATAATTATTATTATAATTACGCTTTTCCATTAAACAAGAAAAAAAAAGAAATTACACGAATAATCCCAGCAACAAAAACAGAACAAAGCATGATGTCCAAAACCTAACTATCTTTTGATTTACTACAAATCTCACGTCACAAGAATAAAGATAAACAAAAAAAAAAGGGTCAATATAATTAAGAACACAAACACTATGAAAACAAAACCATTGTGGAGGAAGAACAAATTTGAGGATCCATTCAAGTTTTAATGAATGAAATAAGTCAACGCCAAAGCCACCATCATTAGAACATACGCTACCCCCTGATCTATCGTAGTTCCTGCCAAATCCCAAATAATCAAGAAAACAAATAATCAGAAAAAACAATATTTCTTCGTTCTTTAAATCCAAAAATGGAATAATATTAATCGCAGATTTGTTTTATATATATTAAAATTATACCATCGCTGGTGGGTGCCGGAGCTGGCGAAGGTGATTGCGAATGAGCAATCGGCAAGAGTATCACGGAGATGATGACGAAGACGGCGAGAAATTTCAGGGACGCCATTCTTTTTCTTTATCTCCGGTGACTATTCCGGCGAGGGAATCTCTTTTTGTTTTTCTTTCGTTGAAATCTCTCTCACCAAAAATCAAGAAAAATGCCGATTGATGAAAGAACAAGAGAAAGCTAAGATTCGGTTAAATAGTAAAAGGACATGCCTCAAAGGAATGTGGGGCCCAGACAGTTTCGGGACCCACCAAAACGCACCAAATCCTCTCTGTCTTAAACTCTAATCACTCGTTGGTTACTTGGTGCGTTGTCTTTTTGATTTTTTTTTAATTATTAATTTTAAATTAGAGGTTTAACGAGAGAAACGGTTAATCATGTTCTGTTCCTAAGCTGTGTTTGACAAGGATCAAATAAAAAGTGTATCTCCAGGCTGTTTCTCTTATACTTTCCTGCTTTTGCAATTTTCCCTTTCGAGAAGGTTTACTGTATCCGTCCCTAATTACACCAATTTGTGAACTGTAATAATCCGGATTAGTGCCAAACCAGACTAAACATTTATTCATAAACATGGATTCGAACCCATGTTTAGGTTCTTTGTTTTCTAAAAACATTCCGAATCGACTGATTATGACGTTAAAGTAATATAGAATTTTAGATTCCCAAACAACTAGATATCATATACCAAAACTTTATGCTTTTGTTATAATTTGAAAAAGTTGCTCTGAGTTTATAAAATTATTATTCGCAATGTTGGAACGACAACACGTTTTAGCTAGAATTTCGAAATATTCATTAACCATAATAAACCCCCTAAGAAACCATCATCATGAGTCCAGATCATCCTTCCATTTACAGGCAAAAGAAAGAAAAGAAAAGCAAATTCAGTTCCTAATTCCACTGAGCCTCGAGAAATACGATTCCTTTGGTCCAATGGATGGTTAAGCTCCGGTTTTAATCTCGAACCGGTCCACAATTTACAAAAATCCATTACCACTAACAAGCTAACGATCATGTTCACCATGAGGTTCACTCCCAAAAGTCATTGATCATATTCATGGAGATGGAGGAGCAGAGAAGAATGGAACTTCTCTGTTTTTATAGATTTGAAAGAGTTGTCCCGAGTATCGCGATCTTGCTAATACTCTGCAAAACTCAACAGCGTTATAGTCGAAACTTTGCAATTCCTCAACCGATTTCTTCAAATCACCCGAAGGATCTCCATCTGTTAGAAACTCTCCTATGCGAGTGCCCCTAAACACATCATTCAAGAACGTAAAATCAAGAAAACCGTTTGTATAACATATCAAAAGAGTGTTTTGTTAATTTATTGTTGTTGTATGTGTTCCTTTATTTTTATACCTTTCGGCGTCATCCATGCTGAAACCGCGACCATTAGCGACATAAGTTGATCTTGTTGCCTTTTCACCTTCTGTTTGAAACCAGTACAGAACGCAAACCGCTAGCATACAAAGCTCGGTGTATTTGTCGAAATCTGCACGCATATCTGCTACACACTCCCATTTCTTTTCCCCGGGTCTCTTCTTGTCCCTCCTCGTTCTTGACATGTTCTCTGAATCGCTGGTAATAACACGTTTCCTCTTACGACCAGGAAGAGTAGCGTTTGTGTCAACTTCACAAGCTTCCACATCTTCTTCATCTTCATATTCCTCACCATCAGATTCCTTCTCCTCTCTCTCCTCTGTCTCACTATCAAACACCAACATCCGAGATGAAGACATGTTGTCTCTGTTTCTCCCTGACATATAGTCTTTAACTGGTGTGGTAATACAAGGTGAACCTACATGAACAAGAAAAGAACCCATAAACATAAAAATTTAAAACAAAAGCGGATTTAAACGAATCTATGATACAATTTCTACACACACCTGAGATCTGATGGTTGGCTAATCCTTGCATACTCAAATCATCGTCTTCTTTCTTCGCTACTGGGATCTTGATGCTAGCTAACTCCAACCCTAGTTTCACATTCTCATCAAGTTCATATTCTCCAACTCTAAGTGCAGCTATCTCACTTAGTTTTCGAACAGCCTCCACGAGTTTCTCCAACTTTCTCTTCAATTCCTTGGCTTCTTGTTCCACTATTAACTTCTCCGATTCAAGTGACTCAATCTCCTTGATCCGACTCTGCATCTTTGATTCTAAATCAATGCAACTCTTCTCAGCTTTCAAGACCCTTTCTTCTAACTCAAGACACCGACAGCTTTGCGTCTCTTTCATCACCCCCATGGTTCCAGCTTCCATTATTACCTCAGATTCCTCTTCTTAATAATTTTAAAACCCTAGAACAAAACAAGCCTCCGTGATAACGCAAGAGATCTTAAACTACCTCAAAGACAACGGAACGCTTTTTCTAATACTGTAACCATTAATTTTTTCACAAACCCTAACACGTGTGACGCTTGCATCAACTGATAGAAGCGTCTAATAATGGGCTTAGTATTCAGGCATAATCAAATCCAAGTCAAATGTAAAATAGATTTCATAATTGGCTTGTTACGGTTATAACATTTTTTATTCCTTTTAAAAGATATTTTACACGCATCAATCGATAACTTACTTTTTTTTTTCTTTGAATAACTTACTTTTGAGAAAACAAATTTGATACAAAACATAAAAAATAGAAGCCATAGTAAATCTGTATAACAGATATTTTTTCTCCTAATGTCTTTTTTAATAAAATTTAAAAACTATAATGGATACTTTGAGATATATTAAATTTAATCATGTTTTTTCAAAAGTAATTTTGTTCTTGTTTTCTAAAAACATTTTGAATCCACAGATGATGATGTTAAAGTACGTACAATTTTAGATTCCCATATATACAACTAGATATCATATACCAAGACGTTAAGCTTTTGTATATTTGGAAAAGTTGCTCTGAATTTATATAATTATATTATTCGAATCAAATTTTAGGTAGAATTCCGAAAACATAAGTCGAAATTTTGAGAATGATAGAATTTTGTTTAAATTTCAAAATATTCAAAGACTATATTAAACCCCTAAAAAGTCATCATCATGAGTCCAGATTATGCTAGCAATTTACAGGCAAAAGAAAGAAAAGAAAAACAAATTACAATTCCTAATCCCATTGAGCCTCGAGAACCAAGATTCCTTTCGTCCAATAGATGGTTAAGCTCCGGTTTTGATCTCGAACCGATCCACAATTTACAAAAAAATCCATTACCACAGATTAGATAGCTTTTGACTTGTACCATATAACCAACATGTTTACAATCACCATGAGGTTCACTCCCAAAGTCATGATCATGGAGATGGAGGAGCAGCGAAGAATGGAACTTCTCTGTTTTTATAGATTAGGAAGAGTTGTTTCGAGTATCGGCAAGCTAAATCTCTGCAAATCTCATCAGCCTTGTACTCGAAAGTTTGCAATTCCTCAACCGATTTCTTCAAATCACCCGAAGGATCTCCATCTGTCAAAAACTGTCCTATGCGAGTGCCCCTAAACACATCATTCAAGAACGTAAATCAAGAAACGGTTTACATAATATATAAAAAGTGTGTTGGTCTTAGAGTTGTGTGTTCCTTATTTCATACCTTTCGGCGTCAAACGTGCTGAAACCGCGACCATTAGCGACATAAGTCGCTCTTGATGCCTTTTCACCTTCTGTCTGAAACATGTACAGAACACAAACCGCTCTCATACAAAGCTCGCGGTCTTTGCCGAAATCTGCAAGCATATCTGCTTCGTACTCCCATTTCTTTTCCCCGGTTTTGTTCTTGTCCCTCCTCAATCTCGACATGACATCAGCATAACCTGTTTCTTCATCAGACCCCTCCTCCGGAACGTCCCCTTCGATATCATCAGATTCCTCGCTTACATACTCATCATCAACGATAAAGCCATCTAAACTCTCGCTCTCGCTCTCTTCTTCTTCCGTCTCATCCTCCTCAGCATCACCGGTTATCGGGATTCCCACAAGCCTCTCTGCTGGATTTGGTGCACTCTTCTCTTCAAGAACTCTCTGTTTCCTCAGTCTTGACGACACTCGACGCTGCCTCCTCAATCCACAAGATTCACTCTCTCCTATGGAGGAAGGTGTATCATCAACCAAATCTGACATCTCTTGGCTTTGTGGTTTCAGATTCTTGAGTTTTGCAATCGGTATATTATCCTCATCGTCATCGTTCTCTGAATCGCTGGTAATAACCCGTTTCCTCTTACGACCAGGAAGAATAACGTTTGTGTCAACTTCACAAGCTTCCACATCTTCATCTTCATATTCCTCACCATCAGATTCCTTCTCCTCTGTCTCACCTTCAAACACTAACTTCTTATTTACTTGAGATAAAGACATGTTATCTCTGTTTTTCCCTGACAAACAATCTTTAACCGGTGTGGTAATACAAGGTGAACCTACATGAACAAGAAGAACAACATAAACATATATTTCAACACAAAAGCGGATTTAGAAAACGAATCTATGATACAGTTTCTACACACACCTGAGATCTGATGGTTAGCTACTGGGAACTTGATACCAGCTAACTCCAAGCCTAGCCTCACATTCTCATCAAGTTCATACTCTTCAGCTCTAAACGCACCAATCTCTCTTAGTTTTCGAAGAGTATCCACGAGTTTCTCGAACTTTTTCTTCCACTCCTCGGCTTCTTTCTCAGTAACTTGTTTCTCAACCTCCAAGGCTTCGTTCCTATACATCTGGTCAATTAAAGATACTTTCACGTTCCTCAACTCTTTTTCCACTGCTAACTTCTTCGATTCAAGTGACTCAATCTCCTTGATCCGATCCTGCATCTTTGATTCTAAATCAATGCAACTCTTCTCAGCTTTCAAAACCCTTTCTTCTAACTCAAGAAACTGACAGTTTTGCGTCTCTTTCACCATCCCCATAGTTTCTTAATACAACTCTTCTACCATTATTAGTACCTCATTCCTCTTCTTGATACTCTTAAAACCCTAGAATCCACAAGCCTCTGTAATAATACACAATAGAACTTAAACGTACCTCAAAAGTTTCCAAAAATTGCAGAAGAAACCGGAAAGATATTATGATTTCATCGGCGTAATTTTGTTTAGGAGAAGACTAAACACTCTTTCTAATTCCTTCTATGGAAGGGACTGTAACGGACAATTAATTTGTTCATGAACCCTAATGAACTCGAGGCGTTGCCACGTGTGACAGTTACAAGGATCAACTGTCTCTCTGGAAGCATTGAAGTGGGCTTTGTTATGGGTTTGATGGACAATCTCTTTTTTTTCTCGGCCCAGAGGATTTGAATACTAAAGTTGGAAAACAGTGAAGGACCAAACCGAAAGATGAACAACTTTCAAATGCATATTTACATTAATTCAATGGACATTGCGAAAGAAAGGAACCAAAAGAGATACAATGCTTCGTACTCTCTATTTTCTCAAAAATGGAGACAAACAATTGTTTCTGTGGAACTAATTCTATGAGTGAGATAAAAGGTAGTATTCAAAAAGGCATACTTGGAACATTTATGAACTCGTCTGCTACTAAGTCATTTTAAAACATAGATAGCTTTCCATTCTAAAGTCACAACACCAAAAACACATTGTCTGCCAAATGGCAAGTCTTTTTTCTTTTTCGTAGCATATTTTTTTTCTCCGTATGTAACTAACGTTACTATTAAATAAGAGATGATAAATTGATAGGCTGATAGCAAAGTTTCTCATATGCATATCAATCTCATAGATGACATATATATATTTGAAACGGTTTAAAGATAAAATACAGGACTCTGGACTCCAAAAAAACTCCCTTGTAGTCGCTTGTGGTTTCGCCGGTGGAGTCACCGGTGGAGTAACTTTCTCTTCCTTTGTCGATGGTGGGTTCTCTTATTTATCCTCCCGCTTCTTCTCCGCCATTTTGACCCCAATGTATCCTAGCATGTAAAAGATGAGAGGAAACTTTGCATGTCCTAGGATCAGGCTTGGCTTATTGGACAATCAGGTGAAGCAAAAGCTTAAAACATCTATTTTATATTAAAAAAAGTTATATATATGTATTAATTCTAAATGTATGAATAAACTTTAGGTTTTTGTTTGATTTCTAAAAACTAGCAGCCGCAAGTGATGATACTTTCAGAGTATCATGTTTGAACTTAGAAGTTTCTTTAAAGAATGATATGCATTCAAACATTGTTGGTGATGGTTTTCTTATGAAATTAAAGATTCCCCGAGAAACAATCCCAATGAAACTCTATTGAAATGCTTGATTTTATGAAATATAAATGAAGGATTGTTATCGCATATTGTTGACTATTCCAATATCAATCGCCACAGCTCAAAGAAGGTTTTCAAAATTGAAGCTAATAAAAAATTATTTGCGGTTTACCTTGTCATAAAAGAAAAGAGATTAGTGGGGTGTTATTAGATTGGAGTTTTTAATGTATTTGATTGTATTTTAAATGCACAAATAAATCCAATGTTATTGAATCATGTTTTTTTTTTTGCAGGTTCTTCTTCTTCTTGTTCACATTCTGCATGTTCTTTTAAATCCATGTAGTAATTCTCTTCTTCTTCTTGTTAATTGGTTGGCCAACGAGGCTTCATCATAAAATTTCTCTAGTTCGTCTCTTTTCCTCTGAATAACTCGCTCCTTTTTTCCTAATGTTAACTGTAAAAACAAGTTTTTTTAGGAAGTGAGAGCAAAAGCTTCAGAGAAAGACAATTAGTTCATTGCCAACTTATGTAACTAAGAGACAATGTCATAAGTATTATAGAAATAAGATTACACATTTATTTGAGAATAGCTATAACTTTGGTTTATCAGTTTTACAGTGTCTTGTGGTGCATGTTTTGTCAATCAAAAGACCAATTATCTCTAATTTTTTGAAAGAAAATATTGTTAGGAATACAAGTAATTTGGTTAACTTTTCTCAAACCCTTGAAGATTTTTAATTATAAAATTTTAATAAATAAATTGTTAATGTATCCTTTTAAGAATCAGCTTCAAGAATTTACTTTGAATCAAATTTATTTTTCATATAGTAAAAGAAGATAGTAACAAAAAGTATTTTCACAATGAGTCCATTTTTGATAATAAAACAAAAAAAAAACATATTTTCGCTAATGCATTCCTATCATCTGATATCATGTTTTTAATAATATTTTTATTTGATATATTGACTATCTCAGTAACAAATGAAAATTCAAGTAATTTGAGATTTAGGAGTTTAAGTGAGTTATTGGAAATGGTAAAGTCAAGTAATTATGATCTTTAATAGAAGTGTACAATTTTTGAGACTCGCTTATGGCAGTACAAAACGTTGCACCAAGCTGCCTAGCATGTCACCAAACTCGATTTGCAGGTTCTTCTTCTTCTTGTTCTCGTTATGCATGTTAATCTTAATCCATGTAGTAATTCTCTTCATCTTCTTATTAATTGGTTGGCCAATGAGAGTTTCATCATAAAATTTCTTTAGTTCGTCTCTTTTCCTCTGAATAACTCGCTTATTTTTTCCTAATGTTAACTGTACAAACAAGTTTTTTTAGGAAGTGAGAGCAAAAACTTCAGAGAAAGACAATTAGTTCATTGCCAACTTAGGTAACTAAGAGACAGTGTCATAGGTATTATAGAAATAAGATTACACATTCATTTGAGAATATCTATAACTTTGGTTTATCAGTTTACAGTGTTTTGTGGTGCATGTTTTGTCAATCAAAAGACCAATTATCTCTCACTTTTTGAAAGAAAATATTGTTAGGAATACAAGTAATTTGGTTAACTTTTCTCAAACTCTTGAAAGTTTTTAATTGTAAAATTTTAATATATAAATTGTTAATGTATCCTTTTAAGAATCAGCTTCAAGAATTTACTTTCAATCAAACTTATTTTTCATATAATAAAAGAAGATAGTAACAAAAAGTATTTTCACAATGAGTCCATTTTTGATACTAAAACAAAAAAAAACATATTTTCGCTAATGCATTCCTATCATATGTTATCATGTTTTTTTTAATAATATTTGTATTTGATATATTGACTATCTCAGTAACAAATGAAAATTCAAGTAATTTGAGATTAAGGAGTTTAGGTGAGTTATTGGAAATGGTAAATTCAAGTAATTATGATCTTTAATAGAAGTGCACAATTTTTGAGACTCGCTTATGGCAGTGCAAAACGTTGCACCAAGTTGCCTAGCATGTCACCAAAATCGATTTGCAGATTCTTTTTCTTCTTGTTCTCATTATGCATGTTAATCTTAATTCATGTAGTAATTCTCTTCTTCTTCTCGTTAATTGGTTGGCTAATGAGAGCTTCATCGTACAATTTCTCTAGTTCGTCTCTTTTCCTCTGAATAACTCGCTCCTTTTTTCTTAATGTTAACTCTAAAAACAAGCTTTTTTAGGAAGTGAGAGCAAAAGCTTCACAGAAAGACAATTAGTTTATTGCCAACTTAGGTAACCAAGAGACAGTGTCATAGGTATTATAGAAATAAGATTACACATTCATTTGAGAATATATATAACTTTGGTTTATAAGTTTTACAGTGTCTTGTGGTGCATGTTTTGTCAATCAAAAGACTAATTATCTCTGACTTTTTGAAAGAAAATATTGTTATGAATACAAGTAATTTGGTTAACTTTTCTCAAACCCTTGAAGCTTTTTAATTATAAAGTTTTAATAAATAAATTGTTAATGTATCCTTTTAAGAATCAGATTCAAGAATTTACTTTTAATCAAATTTATTTTTCATATAATAAAAGAAGATAGTAACAAAAAGTATTTTCACAATGAGACCATTTTTTATAATAAAACAAAAAAACATATTTTCGCTAATGCATTCCTATCATCAGATATCATGTTTTTTAATAATATTTTTATTTGATATATTGACTATCTCAGTAACAAATGAAAATTCAAGTAATTTGAGATAAAGAAGTTTAGGTGAGTTATTGGAAATGGGAAATTCAAGTAATTATGATTTTTAATAGAAGTGCACAATTTTTGAGACTCACTTATGGCAGTGCAAAACGTTGCACCAGGCTGCCTAGGATGACACCAAACTCGATTTGCAGGTTCTTCTTCTTCTTGTTCTCATTCTGCATGTTAATATTAATCCAATGAGTAATTCTCTTCTTCTTCTCGTTAATTGGTTGGCCAACGAGAGCTTCATCGTAAAATTTCTCTAGTTCGTCTCTTTTCCTCTAAATAACTCGCTCATTTTTCCTAATGTTAACTGTAAAGACAAGTTTTTTTAGAAAGTGAGAGCAAAAGCTTCACAGAAAGACAATTAGTTCATTGCCAATTTAGGTAACTAAAAGATAGTGTCATAGGTATTATAGAAAAAAGATTACACATTCATTTGAGAATAGCTATAACTTCGGTTTATCAGTTTTATAGTGTCTTGTGGTGCATGTTTTGTCAATCAAAAGACCAATTATCTCTGACTTCTGAAAGAAAATATTGTTAAGAATACAAGTAACTTGGTTAACTTTTCTCAAGCCCTTGAAGGTTTTTAATTATAAATCTTTAATAAATAAATTGGTAATGTATCCTTGTAAGAATCAACTTCAAAATTTTACTTTTTATCAAATTTATTTTTCATATAATAAAAGAAGACAGTAACTAAAAGTATTTTCACAATGAATCCATTTTTGATGATAAAAAAATAAAAAATAAACATATTTTCACTATTGCATTCCTATCATTTGATATCATATTTTTAATAATATTTTTATTTCATATATTGAATATCTTGGTAACAAATAAAAATTCAAGTAATTTGAGATTAACGAGTTTATGTGAGTTATTGGAAATGGTAAATTGAAGAAGAAGTACTATTTAATCCTAATGCCAATACCAAAACTATAATGACAATATGCAATATGCGTATGTATTAAATTATAACATGTAACATCTGGGAACTATATAAATTAATTATACAACATATATAATTGGCTTAATATGAAGACTATTTATACTATAAGGACTATGTCAAGCAGGAACTAATACCAAATATAGTATTTCAAATATGGAGAATAGAGAGTGCAACCAAAATAATTTCAGTTAAATCCAAAGATTGTATATAACATAATAACAATATAGACAATACGAAAGGAGCGATAGCATATAAAAGCATAAATTGTCATAGTTAGATTGTGAGTAAACACAATAACATAAAACAAAACTACATTTAACTACGTAAAATGCAGCTAAAGAAACATAAAAAAATCCACCAAACTGATACCATTTAAACCGTAATCCGGAAATCACATTCTATGGAGTAGATTTCCGGATTAGTGACGGCTTCAAGCCTTCAACTATCCAAGCTCGTCGAATGATTTCTGTTCTTGGAATGTTGAAATAATTAGGAAGTAATGTTTGTGCGGAGTAAAATATTTATATAAATATTTATTAGATATAATTTTATTATATTTTATATAGATTATATCATTTCATCATACTCAAAATATTTTAAAATTTTATATTAGTAAAAATAAAACAATTAAATCATATATATATATATATATATATATGATAACTTTGTTAAATCAGTTATTTTCTATCATTATTGATGAAATAAAAAATTATGATATATTATTTATATCTGAATTTATTACTAAATTGATATGAATATGCATAAATACAATTATTATATGTTTATTTCCTTAAATGTGCAGTTTCTTCTCCTGTTTTTTTCAATAAAATTTAAAAATTATAATGGATACTTTGAGATATATGAAATTTAAGCATGGTTTTTCAAAAGGTATTTTGTTCTTGTTTTCTAAAAACACTTTGAATCCACAGATTATGACGTTAAAGTACATAAAATTTTACATTCCCAAACAACTAGATATTATCATACCAAAAAGCTTATGCTTTTGTATATTTGGAAAAGTTGCTCTGAATTTATCTAATTATATTATTCGAATGTAAACGACATCACGTTTTAAGCTAGAATTCCGAAAACATAAGTCGAAATTTTGAAAGTATAGAATTTTGAATAAATCTCAAGTACTCATTCGCCATATTAAACTCCCTAAGAAATCGTCATCATGAGTCATAATCCTTCCATTTACAGGCAAAAGAAAGAAAAGAAAAGCAAATTACAGTTCCTAATCCCATTGAACCTAGAGAACCAAGATTCCTTTCGTTCAATGGATGGTCTAGTCTCCAGCTACAGGTCTCCAGTCTTGATCTCGAACCGGTCCACAATTTACAAAAAACCATTACCACAAACTAGATAGCTTTTGACTTGTACCATATAACAAACATGTTCACCATGAGGTTTACTCCCAAAGTCATTGATCATGGAGATGGAGGAGCAGCGAAGAATGTAACTTCTCTGTTTTTATAAATTTGAAAGAGTTGTCTCGAGTATCGGCCTGCCAAGTCTCTGCAAATCTCATCAGCCTTGTACTCGAAACTTTGCAATTCCTCAACCGATTTCTTCAAATCACCCGAAGGATCTCCATCTGTCAGAAACTGTCCTATGCGAGTGCCCCTAAACACATCATTCAAGAACGTAAATCAAGAAACGGTTTACATAATAAATCAAAAGTGTGTTAGTCTTAGAGTTTTGTGTTCCTTATTTTATACCTTTCGGCGTCAGACATGCTGAAACCGCGACCATTAGTGACATGACTTGATCTTGATGCCTTTTCACCTTCTGTCTGAAACATGTAAAGAAAACAAACTGCTCTCATACAAAGCTCGGGGTCTTTGCCGAAATCTGCAAGCATATCTGCTTCGTACTCCCATTTCTTTTCCCCGGTTTTGTTCTTGTCCCTCCTCAATCTCGACATGACATCAGCATAACTGGTTTCTTCATCAGATCCCTCCTCTGGTACGTCCCCTTCGCTATCATCATATTCCTCGCTTTCAAGCTCATCATCAACAATAAACCCATCTAAAATCTCGCTCTCGCTCTCTTCTTCTTCCGTCTCATCATCCTCAGCATTATCGGTTATCGGGATTCCCACAAGCCTCTCTGTTGGATTTGGTTCACTTTTCTCTTCAAGAACTCTCTGTTTCCTCAGTCTTGATGACACTTGACGCTGCCTCCTCAATCCACCAGGTTCGGGTGTATCATCAACTAAATCTGACATTTCTTGGTTCTGTGGTTTCAGATTCTTGAGAGTTGCAATCGGTATGTTATCCTCATCGTCATCGTTCTCTGAATCGCTGGTAATAACATGTTTCCTCTTACGACCAGGAAGAGTGTCAACTTCACTAGCTTCCACATCTTCATCTTCATATTCCTCACCATCTTTACCATCAGATTCTTTCTCCTCTGTCTCACTATCAGATAAATCAATCACATGAGTGGACTTGCAAGCATCACCTTCAGACACCAACATCTTAGTTATCTCTGTTTTTCCCTGACAAATAGTCTTTAACCGGTGTGGTAATACAAGGCGAACGAACCTACATGAAGAATGAAAGAAGCCAATTTTAACACAAAAGCAGATTTATACTAGCTAACTCCAACCCTAGCTTCACATTCTCATCAAGTTCATATTCTCCAGCTCTAATTGCACCAATTTGACTTAGTTTTCGAACAGTCTCCACGAGTTTCTCAAACTTTCTCTTACACTCCTTTGATTCTTTCTCAGCCACGTAAACGCTTCGTTCATCATCATCTAGCAATCCAAGAATCTTTCAGGTTTCTCAACTCTTTTTCTACTGCTAACTTCTTCGATTCAAGTGACTCAATCTCTTTGATTCTCTAACTCTTCTCAGCATTCATCTTCCATTACTACCTCCACAGATTCCTATTCTTAGTACTATAATTTCAAAACCCTAGAATCATAGTACAAGAGATCTGAAACGTACCTCAAAACTTTCCAAATATTGCAGAAGATATTACGACTTGATCGGCGCAATTTCGTTTAGTAGAGAACGAAACACTTTTTCTAGTACTGTAACGGACAATAAATTTGTTCACAAACCCTCATAAACTCGAGCCGATGACACGTGTGCCGCTAACAATGATCAACTGTCTCTCTGCGGATAGATGCGTCTAAGTGGGCTTTGTTATGGGTTCAAAAGAGGACAATCTCTTTTTTTTCCCGGCCCAGAGGATTCGAATACTAAAGTTTAAGGGATCGAACCGAAAGATGAACAACTTCGAATGCACCTTTACATTAGTTCTATGGACATTGCGAAAGAAAGGAACCAAAAGAGATACAATGCTTCGTACTCTCGGTTTTCTCAAAAATGCAGACAAACAATTGTTTCTGTGGAACTAATTCTATGAGTGAGATAAAAGGTATTCAAAAAGGCATACTTGGAACATTTATGAACTCGTTCGTCTGCTACTAAGTCTTTTTAAAACATAGATAGCTTTCCATTCTAAAGTCACAACACCAAGAACACATTGTCTGCCAAATGGCAAGTCTTTTTTCTTTTTCGTAGCATATTTTTTTCTGCGTATGTAACTAACGTTACTATTTAATAATAGATGATAGGCTGATAGCAAAGTTTCTCATATACATATCAATCTCATAGATGACATATATATATATATATGAAAGGTTTTAAAGAGAAAAGACAGGACTCTGGACTCTAAAAAAACTCTGTTGGAGTCGTCCGTGGTTTCGCCGGAAGAGTCGCTGGTGGAGTACCTCTCTCTTCCTTCGTCGTTGGTGAGTCCTTTCTTTCTCTTACGGCTTCTTCTCTGCCATTTTGACCCCAATTTATTTTAGCATAAAAAAGATGAGAAGCAAATTTTCCCGTCTTAGAATCAGTTCCAGCTTATAGGACAAGTAGGTGAAGCAAAAGCTTCAGACATCTAATTTATAAGACCATCTATTTTATATAAAAAGTAAGTTATATTTATATATGTGTATTAACTTTAAATGTATGAATAAACTATGAGTTTTTGTTTGATTTCTAAAAACTAGCATCTGCAAGTAAGGATACTTTCAGGATATCATGTTTGAACTTGAAAGTTTTTTTAAAAAATGATATGCATTAAGACATTGTTGGTGATGATTAGTTTATGAAATTAAAGATTCTCCGGTAATAAATCTCAATGACACTCTATTGAAATGCTTGTTTTTTTTGATAAAAATGGAGGATTGTTATCAGAACACATAAATTACTTATCACATATTGTTGACTATTCCGGTATCATCACCATAGCTCAAAGAAGTTTTTCAAAGTGAAGCTAATAAAAGATTATTTGCGGTCAAAATTATCATAAAAGTGAGTAATGAGGTGCTACTAGATTGAAGTTTTTAATGTATTTGAGTGTATTTTAAATGCACAACTAAATCCAATGTTATTTAATCATGATCTTTTTTGTTAAGTACATTAAAATTTATTGAAAACAAGTGTTATTAGATTAAATATTTTCGATGTATCTAAAAATACATTGAAATACCACTATTATTCATTTTACTTTTAATTATTTTAGAATTCAGTTTTAGTGAATTTCAATGTACTCTCTCTTCTAAAACTCAAATACATGAGTTTTGGCTTGTATTTCAAAATATATCATCGATCAATTCATCAAAATCCAACAAAATACTTCATAATTCAATTACATCAAAACACACTAAAACACAAATTCAATAACACCTCCTAAATGAGTTGGTTTTGTTGTCAATTGAGACGACTATGGTTGAAAACTTGAGTATTCGAGTTTAATAACTGATTATGGAAGAAAAAATACAAAAAAATTGCATTTCAATAACAAATTGTTCTTCTTTTACTTTTTTATATAAACAGTTTGTGGAGTTAGATTATCTTATTTTTTTCTAAGATGAGTGCACAATTTCATAATTTATCTATGAAAAATTCATATTTTTTCTATATTGCTATCATTTTGTGATATTTAATACAACTGCACAATTTTTGAACTCGCCTAGGACAATCTAAAACGTTGCACTAGCACTCCCTAGAATGTCACCAAACTCTATTTGCATGTTCTGCTTCTTCTTGTTCTCCATCTACATTACGTTGAATCTCGTTAACACAGTGGAGAAACATTATTTAAAAAATCAAATCCAATTAGTTTATTGCCAATTTAGGTAACTAATGGACAGTGTCATAGGTATAACAGAAATAAGATTACACATTCATTTGAGAATAGCTATAACTTTGGTTTATCAAGTTTACAGTGTCTTGTGGTGCATGTTTTGTCAATCAAAAGACCAATTATCTCTGACTTTTAGAAAGAAAATATTGTTAGGAATACAAGTAATTTGGTTAGCTTTTCTCAAACTCTCAGTGTTTTTTTTTTTTTTGAATTGTTCCTTAAACGTTTTTAATTATAAATAAATAATAAATAAATTGTTAATCTATCCTTGTAAGAATCAACTTCAAGAATTTACTTTTAATCAAATTTAATTGTCATATCCCCTACATATTAATTGAGAATACGTTTCAGCCACATGTCCCAAGAAGATTAAATCGAAGAAAAAAAAACCAATCAGAATTTTTCATTCGTACAAGTCATTTAAAAGCTCATCTCAACACTAATGGGATTCTGTTTATAAAACTCAATCTAATATAACCCAAATGAAGTTATAAACTTTTTTTTTCCTAACTTGGCTATATATATATCAAACTTTTTTTCTTACAAATGAAGAGATAATAGATTCACTATCATTTGTAAAAAATTATAAAAATCCTAAACTTTTAAGTAGTTTAAAAAATTACAACACATTTATATATATCGAATTTTTTTTCTATATTATGGTGAAAATTAACCATATGTCAATTTAATTCTTAAAAAATAAAATATGATTTTAAATATTTCAAATTTAAAACCATTATTCAACTATACATATATTGCTATTATTTTTTGATCTTAAATACAACTCCACAATTTTTGAATTTGCTTACGACAGTCTAAAACGTTGCACTAGCATTGCCTAGGATGTCATTAAATCGATTTGCAGGTTCTGCTTCATCTTGTTTTCATTCTGCATGTTCTTCTTAATCCAGGCAGTAATTATCTTCTTCTTCTCGATAATTGGTTGGCCAACGAGAGTGTCATCGTAAATTTTCTCCAGTCCATCTCTTTTCCTCTGAATAATTCACTCCTTTTTGCAATGTTAACGGTAAAAACAAGGTTATTTTAGGAAGTGAAAGCAACAGAAATCGGGAATGGAAAAGATAAAAGATGAATTCATGGTGTTGAAATTGTGATGGAAAAATGAAAACAGGGAAGAAAAGTAAAAAAACAGATAGCAATGTGATAATATATATTACGTAAAATCTCGTTAACACAGTGGAGAAAAATTATTTCAAAAATCAAAGGCAATTAGTTCATTACCAATTTAGGTAAATGGACAGTGTCATAGTTAAAATTAAATAGAAATAAGATTACACATTCATTTGAGAATAGCTATAACTTTGGTTTATCAATTTTACAGTGTCTTGTGGTGCATGTTTTGTCAATCAAAAGATCAATTATCTCTGATTTTTTGAAAGAAAATATTGTTAGGAATACAAGTAATTTGGTTAAATTTTCTCAAACCCTTGAGATTTTTTTAATTACAAATCTTTGTTAAATAAATTGTTAATATATCCCTGGAAGAATCAACTTCAAGAATTTACTTTTAATCAAAATTCTTTGTCATATATAATATATAATAAAAAATATAACAAAAAGTATTTTTCACAATGAATCCATTTCTGGTTAAATATATATATATATATATATATATATATATATATATATTCACTAATTCAGTCCGATCATCTGATATCATGTTTTTATAATAATATTTTTTATTTCATATATTGACTATCTCAGTAACAAATAAAAAATTCAAGTAATTTGAGATTAACGAGTTTGGGTGAGTTATTGAAAATGGTAAATTGAAGAAAAAGTACTATTTAATCGTAATGCCAATACCAAAACTACAATGACAATACGCAATATGCGTATGTATGAAATTGTAACATGTAACATCTGTGAATTATGTAGATTAATTATACAACATATATAATTGGTTCAACATGAAGACTATATATAACCAGGGGCGAATCCATGAGAGATTTTTGATGGGTGCATAATATAGATAAAACACATTATATTATGAATATTAAAACATATTAGTGGATAGTGGATGTATCGAACTACCAACCTAAAATAATTACTGGGTGCAACCATTACTAATAAGCTAATTTAACACTAATAGTTGTCTATACCATAAAAATTATTAAAATTTAATGGGTGCACTTGCACCCAAGTAGCAACGTAGCTTCGCCTCTGTATATAACTATAAGGACTATGTAAGCAGGAACTAAAACCAAATATAGTATTTCAGTAATGGAGAATAGACAGTGCATTTTTCTTCCCTCTCTACTGCTGCTCCTCCGACAACAACAATTTAATGACGATGTATGATTCAAAAATTATATGTTGAACGCTCAATAACTCAATTTTTTTTTGTTAGATCGTTAAAATTGGATTAGTGGACAAATCACAAATGTATTGTAGACATCATGTCGTGGATGAGCTACTTATAATATTTTAAGTTGTCTCTGATTATATGAACTGGTAATCATAGATATTATAGCATGTATATGATCACAATTATATTCTATCGTTTTTACGTTATTCCCCATAACTTCTTTCTCGGCTGTCACTATGACTTCTCCGTTTGGAAGCATTACAATGATATCTTTGATGACTTGTCTTCCTTTGTTATGGTGACTCTTCACAAGGACTAATAACATGTAACGTGTAAAATCCATCATATTCACCACGCAAACTCATGTGCGTTCATTTGTAAAAATTTTCAACTAGAATCTCTTTAGATATGTCCAACTTTTTGTTCAGTTGTACAATCCTCATTGTTCCTTAAACCTTTTTGCTGACTAGAAGTATTATGTCTCTTCCAACAGACGGCTAGATATCTCATGTAGTTGTTTTTCTCTCACAAACTCCAAACTACTTTTTGCATTTTTCTGATTTTTCATGCTCTGTTTCTTCCAACAATTAATCGCGCGGCTTCCTCCGTGTGTTTATGTTTCTTACAAACACAACACTTTTTGCAATTTTCTGGTCTAGAACCAAAATTCCAACATCTGCGGGTCCAATCACACGATCTTATAATAAGAACAAGAGATCTTTCTCGATCCATTTGTTCTTTTTTCTCTGACAGATGGTCAGAACTTCATCTCGGTTTGAATCCTACTGAGAGGTCCAACTCTTTTTTGGTCGAGCGAACATACAATGCACCTTCATACATGTTCTTATTCCATAAAAAGACATGATCTTCATGTACTTGAAGGGTTCATATTAATTATATCATAAGTGTAGTTAAATCATTTGTTTGCTCCATAACTACCACTATAGCATGCTGGAAGAAGTATGAGAATTTTCTGGACAATCTGATAATTTGTCAACTCTTCACCATGAAAGCTTAATTGATTTTCCTATTCAATATAATTTTCTGTGAAAAAACTCTATATTTTCATCTTCCTTCATCTTTATATCTCCATACTCTCTACTTAAAGATTGAAGCTTTATCAACCGTACATCTATTCTGTATATAGACAGAAAAAAAAACTCAAGCATAACTGAAAGTTTCAAGATCCTGCTGCTTCCAAAAATTGCAGAGAAACCATGGATTCATCTCAAGTTCGGATGAAGAAAACGAAACACTTTCTACTTTCTTTTGTGGAAGGAACTGTAACGGACAACTGCTCACGAACCCTAATCACCTCGAGGTGGGAGCCACGTTTACTGTTACTGATCTCCACACATGTTACTTAACAAGTTCAAAATGTCACGCATTTCTACTCTCTAACCTAAGGTTGATTCTGCT
The DNA here is from genome assembly GCA_900406415.1 of Isatis lusitanica. Classification (NCBI taxonomy): domain Eukaryota; kingdom Viridiplantae; phylum Streptophyta; class Magnoliopsida; order Brassicales; family Brassicaceae; genus Isatis; species Isatis lusitanica. The sequence goes on from OVBB01000036.1 coordinate 46,181, forward strand.
GAATATAGAAGTGACTAGGTTAGCCACATATTGGCCCATCAGGCTAATTTGTTTTCGGCCTCTTTTTTGAGCTTGGTCGTATTGGATTCTTTATACTATTGAGTGGTGGGAGAGTTTAAATTGGGAGCATGACAAAGAGTTACTAGTATAGGTCCACAAATTTAAGTTCAAGAAGCAAACATTCCTGAATCTTTCTACTTGATTGTGCTCTTTGAATTCACACTTGTTCTCGCTAGTCTCTTTGAAGTTAAAAAAGAAAAAAATAGATTGAGTTTATTACCCCTTTGTTAATTCCAAGAGAAACGTTATTTATAATCTGACAACTCTATGATTTCATTACCTCCTTTGCACCAGTCGAGAGCAAAAGTAACAAAAAAATATTTACGATTTGATGGTCAACCCCCTTTACTTCCATGATTTGTTGACGTTAAGATTCTTTATTGGATCCTTCATTTTTTTCACGGTATTTATTGCAGTTTTCGGTCGCTAAACAATGCAAACTAAATATCAGTAAAAATCTTAGTAAAAAAAAAGCATCAATGAAAATCAAAGCAGATATAAAATCCGAGAATATACTTTCTCTGTTTTTAAATAAATTTTATCTTCTGGTTCTTTTTTCCATAAAAATTACCTTTTAGATACTTTTTATTAAATTAGTGTTAATAAATTGTAAACTTTATAAATTATTTATTAATACTATATAAATTTATTGAATTATTATTGATTCATAGTTATGGGAAAGAATCATGAAAAATGTTACGTATTTATAACTAAATATTGAATTATTTTTTAATTTGTTTAAATTCTTGTAGAATTATTGTAGAAAATATGTATGTATGTCTTGTTGAAATGAATTTCCAACTTTCAGGTTCATGGAATTAAAACATCTATATCTACAAGAACCTTTCAAACTATTTTTTTAAAAATTATTATTTTAATACAATGTAGTCATTAAATTAAGTTTATATTTTAAAAATGAAAATTGGCCTAATCTAAAACAGATAAGTGTTTTACTAACAATATGCTCTAAAATTACTAAACCGTACATCAAGAGATAAGTACTGTCAAAGACGATTGTAAAAAAATAAAAAATGGTGGAGACATTAGTCTAGAAGGTAGAGACGCTAGTCTGAATGGTGGAGACGTAAAGTTTTCATTATTCTCTATTTTTCAATGTTATAGTTTTCATCATTTTCTTTTAATTTACTTATTTGTTCTTTCAATAGTAATCAACATCTCTTTGCATTTTTGTCATTTTGTTTTTTTTTATAAAAAATTAACAATATATAATTATAATCTACATAACCATAATAAATTTTAAACTTAAAATAACATATGTAAAATCTAATAAATTATCATTTTCATAAGTAACACATTCATTCAACTTCGTATAATATAATTTGGCGTCCGAGACAGATAATAACTCTGTTAAAGAAAACATTTACAAATAACTAACATTTACTATTTGGCTAGTTAATACAGGCACGAGATTAACAAAACTATCACTTGAAGCATTCAAGTTTAAGTTTTTGCTTAAACTTGAATTCTTCAGTAGAGTAGGAAAAAAAAACAAGTTGAAAGGATGCATGCACCACATCACAAAAAGGTGCACAACCATAACCACTCATTATGGTTTTAGTAGAAGATGGGGACATACCATTCACTTGTGGGCTCTTCAAATCTAATTTGCAATCAAAAGTATCATGGGTCCCCACGTATATGGGGAAGCTATTACTTCTCCAAATCTAGCGGTATTTCATCCTAATTATTTAGTAGATAAAACACTATTTAGGAGTAGTGATCAGTATGATTTAATTAAAAAATCATCCTTAAGTGAATGAAAGAGTATAAATTCTTGCTCTTTAATTCGTGGTCACACAAAATAGTACGTAGCCTTTATGAAACAAATTTTATGGACTGTCTCAAGTCATTAATGTGTCTTACAAAATTAAAATACTGGTAGATTTAATGTAAGATTATAGTAGTTGAGAATCAACTGTGATGATACTTCATGGAGGATCTCCATATTGATATTAAACATGGATTGCATTTGTATCATGCTCACATATTATTATAGTAGTTTTAGGCCCGTTCGTTGCAACGTTTAATGAATCTTAAGATATTAAATAGATTTCTGATTGTACTTCATCTGGAAGCCGAGAGTCAGATATATAAATGATTGACTGAAGTTGACAAAAAAATGATTGACTTCAATGTTAAAAAAAAAAAAAAAAAAAATCTAAAGACATGGAAAGTAAAAAGAATTATAATAAACAGCAGAAAACTCTTCTAAGAGGATTTTTCTATTGATCTTATCTAAATTTCTTGAATTGTGGTTATACACTTTTTTAATCCTCAAGAAACAGCTGGTCAATTTGGTGGACTTGTATAGTGTTTTTCCTTGACTTTCCACTATATGTTTGGATGTTATGTTTTTTTTTGAAAACAAGGATGTTATATGTTAGGTAAAAATAACTTTTAAAGGCTTCCCTAAACCTCTCCCTGATAATTTTGTGAAACTCGCTATTTTTCTTTTATTCGGTCGAATATGAACTCACTGTTTTTCTTTTATTTGGTCCAACGTGAATCCAACTATTTCTTTTTTTGAATAAAAAAAGATTTAATACGTTAAAGTGAAACCAACTATTTTTATAAAATAAGTCTTAACACGTTAATAATAATAAAAGATTATACCGCTACTGTCGATTACTGTAAATCGAGAAAGAAAACAAAAATGAGCTAAGTTGTTTTTTAGGAAACCCATTCGTATTAGAAACACAATTATTACCTACGATATTTGTCTTTCGTAGATGATGAAACTCATAATACGTAATCATAATATGGCACATTGGGATGAGAGAGAGAGAAGAAAGAAAGAGCAATAAAGCGTCGCTCATGTATTTCGTGGTAAGAGTAAATGATATTTCAGATCTTCGTAGTGATTAAAGTTTGAGTAGGACCCATCTCATTCACCACTTCAGCTACTACTACAATTTTGTTTCTACTAAAATCGACTTTATTTTTTACCCAAATAAACAAAAAGAAATGAGACGTCATCCTTCGAAAGCCTTTAGATTCCACTTCTAGTACAAACCCTGTGCCAGTTTATGAATATATTAACATTTTACCATTGATGTGTAACAGAGAGAGAGAGAGATATACAAACAGTTATATATACAACCATATAGCCGTGTCCTAGTGACTGCCGAATTACAGAGACGAGAGACGTGTAGGCATGTAATGCGTAGGTAGGGTGCAGGCAGAAATTAAGGAAATTAAATTTTTGTCATGCAAATGTAATAAAAGCACATAGAAAGAGACAAATATGTAGTAGTAATTTTTTTTAAGTTTGAATTTTTTTTTGGTGCGAATTTTAAGTTTGAATTTTAAATGGAGAAAAAAGGTTATGTTTGGCTCCAAAATCCAAGCTTATATATCTACTTCAAACTTCAAGGTTAATGTTCTTTTCTTGAAAAATAATTTACAATTTTTGTGTGTGCATGATGTATTATTTTTGTTCATTTATCTCTTAAAATTTTATCAACGCGAGCCCTTGATGTATCCCAAAGAACCATTTAATGCTCGATCGGAGCTACGGGTTTTTAGTTCAAAGCTACAAACTTAGGGTTTTGCTTTTTTCCATCTCTGAATCGATGGTAGGACGAAGATGTGGCATTTAGCCATTTAGGGCATAGTGTGTTTTGGTCCCTATTGCGACCCCTACTGTCAATATTCACAATTAGATGAGGCGTCACCACACTAACACATGCAAGCTCGTATACGCGTTTTTTATATAAATTAAGACTACGTAATGTTTATAAATTCATGTGTTATCTGATGCCTTTTGTTGTTTTTAATCTAAACGCAATTGATTCAACCAATAAGAAGAGTAATATCTGAGTGGTACGAGACCTTACTTAATTAGAGTCTAATGCCATAGTTGAGAAGAAATCATTTACCTTAAAAAAAACAGTTGCAGCAAGTTTTGAGTCCGTTGTGTTCTCATAGGCTATGAGAGCATGATTAATGGTAGAATTCCACTAAAAGCTCTGAAATATTGTTTAATTAGTTTTTTTTATTTAGTAACTTTTGTTTTCTTTTTTCAACCAATCAAAATTCATATGGGTTTAGAGACAGCTTCTTAGAGCATGGTTATTGGGAGCTCTATAGAAAGGTTCTAACAAAAAGTGAAACATTAAATAAATTAAAGAATGTAATGATTATAGAGACAAACTCTAAAATAAGAGGTTTTAGAAGCTGTCTCTAAACTTTTTTGAATTATGATTGTTTGAAAAAGAAAACAAAAATTACTACAAAATAAAAAAACTAATTAAATAATATTTCAGAACTTTTAGTGGAGTTCTACCATTAATCATGCTCTAAAACCTTTTGTTTTAGAGTTTGTCTCTATAATCATTACCTTTTTTAGTTTATTTTAATGTTTCACTTTTTGTTATAACCTCTCTCTAGAACTCCCAATAATCCGGCTCTGAGGCCTTGTAATTCTACCACGGAGATTCTGTTGTGTTCTGATAGAGATCAGAAAAGAATGGAACTGCAAATTATCTACTTAGTCCCAAAATAATATCATTTATTCGTTATCCATCGACCATCATATTCATTAAAAAAATATCAGTACGTATCTTACAAAGGACCATCCAGAATCCTCCAACCTTTGTGAACTTCTAATTTCTTTTAATATTAACCATAAAACCAGACCATCTAGAATCCACGGTCGACAAAATAAATGAAAAAGGATCAAACTCCGGAAATAGATATAATAAAAAAACAAAAATGAAAGTATATGTAGATGTGTGAAAATAACATGGATGCGTATGTTATGTATGATGATTAGTGTGCATGTGGATGAATGAAGAAGTAGAATCTCGGGCACGGAGAAGGCGTGTCCGATCATTGAAAGCCGCCCACCATCTTTATGATATTTGGTTCCCAAAGTACTGATCTCTGCTCAACTTGCAGATACTTTGTTTCATGAACTAACTCTCTTGCTCTCTTTCTCACTCTCTCTTTTTTTTTTGGTTAATTTCTTCAAAAGTCAATTATTATGTAAAAGGGTAATAAATTTCACCATTTATACATTCTTTTAGTCGTTCGAGTTTTTATTTGTTTGTTTTTGATAAGTAATTATCGACGCCAACTCATGACTTCTTAATTGAGACTGCAGGAAGAATATAATCAACGTTTCGTTATACATATCATATGAAATAAATTTGTTTCAATTCAATCGTTTTTCTGCATTTTTCTCATAGTGATGTAAAGAGCAACGGTGTTATAGCTAGAATTATTGATTTTGATTTAAGAAATAAATAGAGCAAGACAAAACTGTACGAATATTGAAAACATGTCATAGTCTCCATAAAAGAGTGTATATATCCGTCTATATATAAAATTGAATAACACCTTGGATCCGAAATATATCTTAAACTAATATCGTGCATGCATGCATAATTAAACTTTAGTTACATTAATTACTATTTCTTGTTTTATAAGGTATGATCTGAATTTTTAACCTCCAACTAACCTTCCAGAGCTAATGTGAGCAAATGTACTCGTCAAATAGCACATTCATCGATTTTTTTTAGTGGGTTAAAAATGTAATATTATTATGATTGACCAAGTAAAAAATGTTAGATAATTTTATGTTCGAGGAAAATCGACAGCTCACATAAACATTTTAAAAAACTCTTCCTAAAACAATATTCCTCGAATTAAAACCACTAAGCCTCCACTAAACATTAGTTTATGTTTGATATACAAAAATACTCATTAACTATAGGAATCTCTCCTTCCAACTTTTATTTACTTGTAGTACATTGTGTTCGTTTAGGTTATTTAAGTCGGAAAATTAAATTCTACATATTATATATACCTTCAGGCCTGTATACCTTTAACCATTGTGGAACTCATAACAACTAAAAATTTGGAGATCAATTCGAAAATTGATGCATAAGATCTTGTTATCAAAGACACTGTAGTTTTAAGAATTGCATTAAAAAAAAACTTACATGGTTTCCTGATTTGATGCTGTTTTTCAATTATCGAACTCTGTTGTTAATATCCTGATCTAGTTCAATTAACTTGAGCTAGAAACAAAACATAGTTAAAGGAGAAAAGACCCGTTACTAAAAAGACATGGTCAGGTAAACAATATCTGACAGCCAACACAATAACTTCAAACCTAACGTCTACCTGGTTTTGTCTTGGCTCCATCTTCTTAAATTTTTATTTATTTTCTAAAACATTTTATTGCATTATTATCATTAATATATATGTAGTATATACGGAATACATATATATTCTTATGTGAAAACATTTCAAATTTTTTGAAAGGGAAAGTTCAAATGAAGGTGGCTCCTCAAGAATCAATTTGATTTTGAAGAGACAAATTGAGGCACGACTAGTATGACATCAAGTATTTATTGCCTTAGATCTATCCCTTGTCTTTTATTTTCTGAGTGATGAGTGAACTGAAAAGAATGAAATAGAGAGGAAAAAAAACTGATTTTGAGAAGAATGCAGGTATGAAAAACTATTTTTCAGATGAATGAAATTGAATCTAATATTTTTGAAAATTAAAAGCTTAAGTATGAAAGGTATATAAGGAGAATATGAATTAAAAGGTTTTGAAATATTAAAATAGAACAACAAATAATTTTAAAAAAGGTTGCATGCACAATCACCAAAAGTGCAAAAGAAAATTAACTTGCTAAAACTCAAATGATTACATAAGTTACTACTAATCTTGGCTAAAATTAGCGAAGGCCAATATGCTAAGCGGAAATCAATAATTTGATGACCCACTAATATGCGATATGTTTTGAGATTGGTTTATCAATTGTAAAAAGCGTCTTGTATAGGTTAGTTTCTGTGAATAATTGATCCATTATGCGAATGTACAACATATCATTCAATTGATTGTCTCACGAGCGAGGGCGCTAAAATAAATGTGAATCCAGTCAATTTCAAATACCTTTTTCTTTCTTTCTTGTATATGTTTACTCGGAAACCGGGATTGGTCGGACCATTCGCAACCCATATATGTACGTAAATTAAATACAAAGGAACGTACGTGTCCGTGTTTGTGTGCATTACATTTTTGTGTGTACAAAAAAACAATTATACCGAAAAAACAATTATACCGAACTTGTGATTATTCAAAAATTTACCCAAAAACAAAAATCCATAAAAATATTTTCCTAAGGAATGTCTTTCCTTTTGCATATATGCAACCTTTATCTCTCAAATATAAAGTATACAATAAAACGTACCCTATATTTATGTATATTTATGTCTAAATCATAAATGATACACACCCAAAAAACCTAGATTCTCCCCAAATTTCATCCAACGGCACAACCCGCGTAATAAATAACCCTATCAAAATATAATAATAAATACTGAAAATTGATAGCGATAGTTTAGTCCTCGATGAATGCGAGTCCCTCATATTTACTCCTTTTGGCATCCCCTCTTTCTATCTCTCTCTCTCAACTTGATATGTCTCTCTGTGTCTCTTTCTTTCCCTAAATCTTTCTTTTGTATCCAATTATAAGACAAAACAACTAAGGAAGAGCGAGAGGGAGAGAGAGAGAGAGGGAGAAAGAGGAGAGAGAGATATTTCTAGTCATAATGCAGGAGACAATACCGGATTTTCTTGAAGAGTGTGAATTCGTCGACACTTCACTAGCCGGAGATGATCTATTTGCTATATTAGAGAGTCTTGAAGGCGCGGGAGAGATATCTCCGACGGCTGCATCTACACCTAAAGATGGAACCACAAGTTCCAAAGAGTTAGTAAAGGATAACAACTGCGAAACTTCATCTCCTAAGAAGAAGAGGAAAAGATCAGAAAATGAGAAAGAAGAAGAAGAAGAAGACGAAGAAGAAGAAGAAGGAGAAGACGAAGAAGAAAATAAGCAAGATGGGCAACAAAAGATGTCTCATGTAACCGTGGAACGTAACCGGAGAAAGCAAATGAACGAGCACTTAACCGTTTTACGTTCTCTTATGCCTTGTTTCTACGTCAAACGGGTATATAATCAATGCATCCATATATTTTCTTAGTCAGTTCTTTGGTACATGAGATTTCGTAGCGTTTGGCCATTTAATCTTTTTGGTATACCTAGCTATCATATAATGTCTTAGATACATCAATTACAACAAATATATACATCATATCTATGTTTTTTCAGGAATAATGACAATTATAATGACATTTGGTCCCACTAATCATCTCTTTTTCTTTTATTTCATGTCACAATGTGATAGATGTTCATATTGACTTATATTGTCTTTTCCTTGGATCAAAATAAAAGGGGGACCAAGCATCGATTATAGGAGGAGTTGTGGAATACATAAGCGAGCTACAACAAGTTCTTCAATCTTTAGAAGCCAAGAAACAACGTAAGACTTATGCGGAAGTCCTAAGCCCGAGACTAGTCCCGAGTCCTCGTCCTTCACCGCCTGTCCTCAGCCCGCGAAAACCGCCTCTTAGCCCGCGCATCAACCACCACCAGATCCACCACCATCTCCTTCTTCCTCCCATAAGCCCTCGAACCCCTCAGCCCACAAGCCCTTACCGGGCCCATCCTCCGCAACTACCACTCATCCCACAGCCTCCTCGTTCTTATAGCTCACTGGCCAGTTGCAGCAGCTTAGGGGACCCACCTCCATACTCTCCAGCTTCATCTTCTTCCTCTCCTTCAGTTAGTAGTAACCATGAGAGTAGCGTGATAAACGAGCTCGTTGCTAACTCAAAGTCGGCTTTGGCTGACGTGGAAGTGAAGTTCTCAGGAGCTAATGTCCTGCTCAAGACGGTGTCGCATAAGATCCCTGGACAGGTTATGAAGATAATCGCTGCTCTTGAGGATTTGGCTCTCGAGATTCTTCAAGCTAATATTAACACCGTCGATGAAACCATGCTTAATTCTTTCACCATCAAGGTACGTACGAATAATCATCTTAAATTAACTTTAGCTGATTCTGTTATTCTTCTGTAATGAGTGCAATATATGGTGGGGGGAGAAATGGTAGGGTACTGTAATGAATACTAATTCATTCAGTCACATAAATCCATACACAGTTTGTAAGATACATAATTCTTATTTACATTGTATATATACATAAATGCACACAAAGATAGGGTGTGTCAGATTGCTCACAAGGATACAAAACTAGGAAAAACTAGACTGTTCTTTGTTTTATATAGTTTACTTAATCTTATTAATATATATTTGACTTTTTGTCTTCTAAACCAAAGTGTGAATAACACGTGTTTCCTATATATATGTTATTTATAAAATCAATCGTTATTCCATTCTGTATATATACAAACATTAAAGAGTATCGTACGTAAATCTTAAAATTCGAATTTGAAATATAGATATTTGACATTTATTAAAATAAGTCAAGCTGATGTGGTTTACTGATTTAGTATATTGGTCAGGACTTAGTTTCTACATTCGATAAATGCATGAATTTGTCCAATAAAGACTAGACACAATGTGACAACGGTTGTGGGAAAAAAAGAATATTCTACATTGATTTTAGACAAATGTTATGATATTGATTGACGATGATCTATCTATATATTTATCTCTTTCTCACTATTTTCTTTTCATAGATTGGGATTGAGTGCCAACTAAGTGCAGAAGAATTGGCTCAACAAATTCAGCAAACATTCTGCTAATAAAAGAAGGATTATATACATCTTCCACGTAAACCCTAACGAGAGATCAGTACGTACTCACTTTCTCTCCTCATTGTCCTTTAAATTATCTTCAAACCTTTCTACTAATATATGGAGTTATTTTGAATAATATTGTTTTAAGATTTAAAACGAACATAAATGGGGTTTCAAAGTTATCAGCTTCATATATAACAGCTTCGTCACATGTTTTTTTCTTTTGGAGTTCAGAATTAGAGTAACAGTACTCATACCATGTAACTTTATACTTTATTACGTCGAGCATTGTAGCTGTGATTGCATATGAATGGAGAACTGTGTATGAGTTTCTCATGGATTTAATTTCATTTATCCTTTCCTTTTCACTAATTAATATCGGGTATTCTATAGTAAACGAACCAAAAGAATATTAAAGCGCTTTTTGTTACAATTAATGGAGCTCAAAACTAGAGATACACATTATGTACATAGTTTTGGAGAAATTAGAAGTTATATTTTCACTTCATAATTAGTGATGTTTAGTTACGGTTTATGATTTTATCTATGAATGATCTTGTCTCGTAGTTAAATGGTGTACATGTATATGATTTTATCACATTGTTATCAGTAAAATTCATATAGTAGATTGTTATGAATACTCCCTGTAGTATTTATTTTAAAGGTTAAGTAATCTATGTTATAAAACCAAAGGTGCTGAAAAAGAATAAAAGGAAAGGCAAAGCCACACAAAAATTCAGCTAAGATGAACAACAAAACGATCTCTTAAATAGCTAACCAAAAATCACTTCGGATTTCAGTTGATACACCATCGTGATGATTTAAAGTGGAAGCTAAAACAACCCCTCGCACAAGGCGTAAACAAAATTCATATTTTACATGATAAAAAATTTCACCACCAGATCGCAATAATCGATCCACACTTCACTCTAACACAAATAAAAAAACGTAGCATCGACATATACTAACCAAAATTAACAAACACTACACTGAGATAAACACCAGGGCCGAGCGGGAATTGGCTTAGTTGGTTTTTCTCTCACAGGTTACGAATTGAAAGGATTGGGTTCGAAATTCTTATATGTTTATCATAAACATCAGGTAAAGTATGAACGATAAATTTGAACATGTAAAAAGATACATAGTGGAATTATCCAAAATATGAATATAATTTAAAATTACCCGAATTAGATAGATAGCGCAACGTGGCCCAATACTGGTGAACTTCCAACTGGACTATGAAAACTTGATTTTGGGAAGAAATTTTCAGCCCATATACTCATTCATTGGGCTAGTAACGTTAGTGATCGGTCATACTTTGTTATATACTGGGTTATGCTAATTGGGACTGGAATTACTATTTTAGACCTCCAATTGCTCAATTTTTAATTGGGATTGTGACATGTGGTTTTATGTGAATCACATTGGATGGATGTGACATGGGGTTCTGGAAACCATGTTAAATTGTTCGAACTCCAATAAAAGTGGCGTAAAATTACTAATTTTCTTTTATTGCTGGACCAAAACGACTTGGATAAAAGTTGATGTTTTAGACGCCGATTTATTTTAACAACTTGTTTTCAAAGCTTTATTTCTCCTTAAAAAACTTTTAATATATTTTCATCCAGTTCTTTCTAGTAAAAAAAAAACATAATATAATAATAATTATTATTCATCTTTACCAACATCTCTACACAGACCTAAATCAAGTCATCTCTGCAACACTTCCATAATACCACATAAGAAAACATAAAGCATCTAGCTGTGTATCCATCTCAAGTCGATCCATAATCAAGTCATTTACGACCTTCTTCAAAGAATATCAAAGATACTCATTCATAATTAATAATTAGAATTCTCCATCATCTCTTCAAAGCAATCTTATCATTTCTATTCAATATATTTATATAATCTATCTCTAAGTATTGGCTCTTTGCCTCTCTCTAAATATGTCTATAATCATAACACAATTCATAATATTCTTCGTAACCAATATTTTGTTATTAAAAAGAAAAAAAAATTTGCAAGCAAACACTCAACTGTACTTCTGTGCTATGATCAAAGCTTTCTCACGTTGGAACAAATTTAAAAACCACCTAGGTCCCATGGTCAATAAAGACAAACATCCTTCCTCGACAACAGTACTCTTCGTAATTAAGGATAATATGAGAAGGAGATTTAAGCTGGAATGAGATAACCTTTTGATAAAGGCGTACGTTAGGATATATATATATATATACGTCTTTGTAAAATTAGATTATGACAGGTAAGGTTAGCGACTTGTGATATTATCATCCATGTGTCATAGTGTGAAAACTCGTGGAGTTTGAGGCGAAGTTAAATAATAAAGTTCATTGTATAACTTTTAACGACGGTTTTAATATAAATTCAATTGATACAAAATATTGATCAAAAGAATGAAAAGGGGAAATGATGATATATAATATATAAAACATCAAAATTATATTAATTAGGTTTTTTGGTTTCCTATGTTTGTTTGTAAATAGTATAGGATGTCATTGTATTATATTATATATGTGTTTATATGGAATGAGATGTTATTAATTAGTAATATTATTCACCTTTTTAATATACTTTTTTAAATAGATTTTTTAATAATATTGGTACGTAGAAAAAATGCTCTTCACAAGCCTCGACTCTTCTCCAAGCTAGAATGTCATCTCACACCAGTAAAACGAAGCTATTGTATGGCTTCACAGAGACAAGAGGGAAAGGTAAGACAAAAGCTAATCATAAAAAAATAGGTTTTATATTATTAGTGGAATATGCAAAACTGGTTATAGTCACCTAATTGAGTCTTTTGATAATTAGAAGCTTGAAAGTTTTATATTATTTGAGGAACTCTGTACAAAATGGCTTTTTCAATGCATTGTAAACACGGTTTTAGTCGTCACCATATCAAGTTATTAACGCATGCTGTTGACAAAAACAAATTTGTAAAATCAAGTATCCTAATTGCTCTTAAAGCATGAAAGTTTGGTTTTGTAAAAATGATTGAAGTGTGTATATATTTAATAACCCTATATATAGACCTTTATATTAAAAGTTTAAAACTGATTACAAAATTAGAAGCTTAAATTTTTTATTTGAGAACCTTAAAAATGATTTTTTCAGTATACTATACTGTAAATTCGGTTGTAATCACCTTTCATTACATGTTATCATCAAACACACAATTACAATTTCAATATTGAATATATAAGTCGTCCCTTATTTTTTTGTTACTATTTGTAAACTGATTGTAAAAAGATTCATAGACCTTAATCACACTCATAGTCGATTACTAACTGGAACCTATATTATTAAAATAAAAATACACGACAAAAAGAAACACAAAACATAACAATCCTGTTACGCGTAATAAAAACTACAAATATACATCTATCTTCTTCTTCTTCTTTTTTTTTTTGTGGTGGGGCAGAAAAACAGAAAATAAAATAAAATAAAGATATGACATTTAAAACTGAGAAGGATAAATAGAAAAGCGTGGACGTTGAGGTTTCGTAATTTTGTGAGAAGAGGAGTGATGATGAAGTTGGCGTCGTTTCTCAGCAAAGCCATCACTGTTTCTCATTATCCAATATCTCTCTATTTCTTCTGGTTGTCTTCCTGGCACTCTCCCGGCTATTAAATCCCACCTATACTTCAAAAAAAAAAAAAACCACAAATTACACTTTTCATATTTATTTTGTCCATTGAGATTCTATTTTTGTGACAAAAAAAAAAAAAAGAGATTCTATTTTAGAGCCAACCAAGCATTTATTCATAAGTACTTAGCGATAAAGAAAAGACGATTAGGTTCTTGGCTTTATATATGAATATGTATGTGTACGTATATAATTTAATGAACGTGATTGCTTTAATTAAATGTTTTTAAGAAAATTAGTGGACACCATGTGATTCCCTATACAACATGGTATACACTGTACAACTACAAACCTAAGTACATGCCAAAATTTATTGTAAAATTGGAAATATACAACCATATTAGTTTATTTACCTACAAATATCATTTTTCTTCTGGCCGAGATAATAATTGATAGATAAAGAAGAAGATGAACTTGTTTACCTATCACCGACAAGTCTATGCATTCGAAATATTAGATCTTCTTCTTGTTCAGTCATATTGATAAACTCCCATTCGATACTGCTCACTTCTGCACACAGTCATATCAACCAGTTAAACACAAGAAGATAAAATTAATTACTTTTTGTTTTTGGTTAAAATTGGAAATTAATCTTTTGCTGCGTTTTTTTTTTCAGTTACTTAGCAACTAATTTAGAAATGAAAACTTTTCCTTGTTTTCTACAAGTACTCTCTAAAACAAATCACTAGGAACTCAATTTAAAGTCGAAGCCAAATAATGCTTTCAAGATGTGCAAAAGCTTTCACTAGGAGCTTTTATGTTGACTCTCGCAGAAGAGAATTAATTAATGAAAGTTCTTGTTTGCCAAAAAAAAAGATGTGCAAAAGCATCTATATTTAGTTTCTTGCTTCTACCCATGAAAAATTACGCAAACAAGTAAAATTGGGTGTAAGAAAATATAAACGGACCTTCAGAGTCATGGAGAGTGACTTTGTGTTGCTTACGACGGCGACGACGGTCGGTGTTATCCATTAATATTGGAGCCAGTAAGAAGCAAAAAAGTGATAGAGGGAATGTAAATAAATTTTGTTGGAGAATGCAAGAAAAGAGAAATGTGAGAGATGTGGGTTTTATAAAGAGAAGAAGAAGAGGAAGAGAAGAGGAGAGAGAGGTGGATAGGAGGAAGTGTCCAACGGACAGCCTTCGCAAACTAATAGTAAGAAGTGTTGTGTGGTCTTGTTGACCTCGTAGCTTTTGTGAAGACTTGTCGTTGACACTCATATCCACATTTGAGATCAAAGTCTTTTATTGGAATTCGCAAGTATTTGAAGGCTAATTTTGTTATCATTCATAGGCAGTAGTAACAAGTAAATTTATTACTTCCGTTTTTCAAAATTTCTAAACCTTCTTTCTGTATGTATATTATTTTGGTTCCATTTGGCAAAGCAAGCTCCACGATTTTATGGTAATCAGTTTTGTTGTTGTTCTTTCCATTTTTTCTTGTAAAGTCCAATTATTTTCTATAAGAAATTAAGTTATAAAATTACTAGTTATTCATGATTTTGTTTACAGGTTGGGGATAAATTTTCCACGCATATATTTAGGATAAGGTAAATAATTTAATCATGTTAAATGTTTACATTTTGTATTGAATTCTTCATTTTTCATACAAAAAGTCTCATTTTCTCATAAATGTGAAATGTAGATATTTGGTTTAGGGACTATTAAGGAAAGGAAGTTTATGCTAAGAGCTTTAAACAGAATATATATATACATATATACACTAATACACACATATATATATTTAACACTTTATTTTATTGAAACTATTACATCTATTATAAAATTTGTAAACTTTATAGAATTTAAAAAACATAATTTATTTAAACCGAATATTTTATCATGCAATATTTTAGTTTGGTCCCAAAATTCAAATGAGAATGGTAAGCTAGTGATAGCATAATATTTTCGTTAATTAAATAAAATTCTCCGGATAATAATCCAACTTTTCTTTTGGGCCATTTTTGACATGTTTTTAAGATTTATAATCTACATATGAAGCAGTATCGCAACTCCTTTGCTGGAGGAGTACTGAAACCACTCAGATAACCGATTTAAAGTGCTTCTGTACTAAATTTAATCTCTCTCACACATGATACAACTATAATCTCTTCAGGTTTTTGTGTTCTTTTCCGAAATTTTCAAAATCTAACGTAAATTTGAACTGGCCATTAAATTAACGTATTAAATTCGAATGTGAGACATCACATACAAAGTACGCTTTACCATAAATTTTGTTCATAGCATTTACGAGAGTCCCCCTGTAAAAATTATCAAGAATTTGGAAAATTTACATGCAGAATTAGAAATCTATTTTTTTTTTAAACTGTATAATGTAGTATATGGGATTATTATTTACTCCGATATAGAGTCAATTTCTTACATAAAGCTGAAAAGTATTTTAAATATTAAATTTGGACAACTTTACTTTAAAATAATTTATTATTTTGATAATTACTTAATATACTATATATAGATTTGCATGTATGACATTGTTCATATTCAATATAGTACTTTATTATATTTTCTTAGGTGAATTTAATCTCAAACAGAAGAATATATACATATATATTTGATAGGTAAAATTAATTGCATCACTACATACATGTGAACGAATACAAATTCTATGCTATTTGTATTTGTAAATTTTTCTTATGCCCTACATGATATTTTTTCTTACAAGTCACTCATCCATACAACCAAATTTGAACTCCTCTTATAATATTTACACAAATCTTGAACGTACCGAATTGAATCGTATGTTGTAATATTCTGGTGTGACAAACCAGAGAGTTAATAGGATGGTCTATTGAAATTTTTTCCCAAATTTCTAGGGGATAAAGACTATACAAAAAGAAATTAAAATTTTACTTTTAATATTCGAAACTGTCGGTATAAAATATTAAAATAGAGAGAAAGTTTTTTACTATATAGAAAGAATATCAATGATTTCCAGTAAAAACTTGAAAAGTTGAGAATCATATATATAATTACAGATTTTTCTCTTTATTTAAATCTATTCAAGTAGATTTCATATTATTTAAATCAGGAAATTAGTTCGATTTCACATAAATTAGATTGTTAAATAAAAAGTTCATTTCAAATTTGAAAAAAATTTCAGATATAGTATAATCGTATGCATGAGAGTGTTTTTTTAAAAAACATAATTTTTTTGACAAAATCATCATATTTTTTAGATAATACAATTTCCCAGAAATCACGAAAAGAAGAAGCCATAGAAGTAAGTACCACACTACGATACTAACTTCTATATTTTTTGGATATACACTCTATGAAAAATCTAGATTAAATGTCGATGTTTCTGAAATCTATGCTCATGAGAAATTTAAGTTTGGTGAATTTTCATAACTTCATCCACAAGAAAGGATGAATTATTTTATTTCAACTCGCAAAACAGCTAATACTATTGAAAATAACAAATTTGGATTTTTTTGGCTAGATTAGAAAACGATTTGGAGCTATTGATTTGAAAAAAAAAATATTGACATTGATTATTTGAGAACAAGGAAAACTGAGGTTTTTATTAGATTTATTAAGAATATAATAATTATTATTTAATTAAAACAGATTTTTTAGAATATTTTAAGTGGTTATAGTTATAGAAAACTTTCACTATTTAATATCTAAAAAATAAAATTATTGATATATTGCTTTAAAAGAGCATCCAATGGAACGGTCCCCATCTATCTACAATCCCATAATAAAAAATTAAGAATCTAAATTTTTCATAAAAAAAATTTTGCTAACAAATATGTTTTATAAATTATATAATAAAGGTTTTTTTGGCAGAATATATCTTTTAGATGTATTCATTTTTACACAATCATTTTCTTATAAATATCTGTAAAAAAAAAGAAACTTAAGCATTTTTACTAAAAGTACATTACAAATAAATCTTTTTGTTAAAGGATTTCTAGGGTCTGTAAAAATCTTGAACCTGACCTGACTTCTTTTTGAAGTATTTGACTTTACCATTATGATCTGCGTTCCCTCGTGTTTTCTCCTGGATAGATAATAATGATAAAAGCAGTCCCTATCTATTTATCTTTCCTCATTAAAACTAAAACACTTCTACCGATTATCATTTTCTGTTGTTGAACAATAAACTTTTCATTACAATAAAAGAACAAGATAGATTAGTCATTAGTCATAAAAGAGTAGCTACTAAACAATAGGGTTTGGAGCTAATAAAGTTATAAGAGAAAGAACCGAATTGAAACATGGTTGCAGCCGATGGTAAGTTACTTCAACTAACATTCTTAGTCCTAAATGAACATATCTTTATCCGTAACGTATCGTCTGAGTCCACATGTAGATATGTACGAGATCCCATATATGTCTTGAGTCCTTTTGGTAAATCTGGTCATTAAATTATCATTAAAACACATATAGTAAGAAGCTCGAATTAAATAAAAAAAATTGTTGAACTGTAGGTGTTTGATTGGCTAATGACATCGTTGACAACAGTTAAGGTGGTCCAATGAATGTTTCAGATGTTTTCGGTCGGAAAATGTTATATACGAATAAGTAGATTCTGCGATTCACTTAAACGTCTATACATGTAACAACATGAGAGTGATTGCATTCGCTTTTGTATTTTGGAAATTATCTACGTGCTCTGTGACTACTGTGCATGTTTGATTTTGTTGTATGGATTTTATTCGGGAAGTTGATATTTGTTTGTGTTTCTGCTGTAAATAAAAAGAACATCAACTTAGCCTCATCCACTAAACAACCCCATGAGTTAATTGAAATGGGGTCATAGAGTCATATTCATATAGTCTAGAGGTTGACTGACGTGGAGACAATATGTAGTTGAATTAAGGCTTGAATTAATTAGGGTTGGACGTCGAGATTACCTCTGTTTTTCTTCTTTGACAAAAAGAAATACTTCTATTTACTTTAAGACTGATTTCTTAGAGTTCTACAGTTAAATTGAGAATAGTTAAATTTAATCATGCATAAAAAAATTCCTTCACATGAAACAATTTTTTTCGTAAGTGTAAACTAAAAATAATTCAATAAACTCAATAATATATATGAATTTGTTTTGAATTTATAATTTATTAACATTAATATATATATATATATATGTAGTAAAGCTTAAAAAAAATCAATTTTTATACTAAAAAATAGAAACCTTAAAAAATCATAGAATTGATGGATAATTTTTTTTATATATGGTATTGGACATTAGCCAGTATTTATAATTGTATTTGTTTAAGGATATTTAGCAGAATTTTTCATTTACTTCGAAATATTTATAATTTTGTAAAAAGCTTACAATATTATAAATCATTCAGATTATTTAAAAATAAATTATAATACTCATTTTAAATTTTACTATAACTCCTTTGTTTCTTGAAGTAAACTTGATATATCTTCTCATTCATATTATCTTTTGAATCTGTAGATTTATAATAAATATAATGTGTATATATATATATATATATCTATGCACTTATATACACAATATGAGCATTAAAAAAGCTCCAAATTACGAGTCATCTCCATTGTTGTTGGAATATAATTACCGTGTACACACTCATGCTTTAGATCGAAATTTCGGAACCTCGAACCAAAAACAGATTAGGACTGACTAAGAGACCCGACGTCCCATAATTTGTCAACTCCTCGTGTCTTAATAGCTAGGCTAACAATTATTTTATAACACCTATGGGTTTTATAAATAAAGAATGTAATTGTCTTTCATGAGCTTTCCTCTATAATTTATCTATTATTAAAAAAAAGTTCTCTAGATCTAGTATATCAGATTATGCAGGACCTAGTCGGATTAAAATGACCATCGATATATGTGTGAATGGATGCCAACGCGAAAAGAATTGTAGTTTTCTGCATAGCCTAGCGGCAAATTTGTAAACTTCCTAGTGTAGTGAAAAGACTACCTAACAAATTAAAATTAATCAAGCAGGTAATAATATCGTGTCCTATTTTATTATGTAATTTCATCATATACTAACCTGGGGGAGGGAAAAAGAACTAATAACACGGCTTAGATATTACATATTAATATATGATTATGATATATGAAGAGTTGTATAAACGTCTTGGGCAAACATCTGAGTATCTATCTGACTTTCTAAACTAAGACTTCAACTAATTCATTCGTTAACTTTGACCATCTCATTCTTTGACCAATCTTCGTCATAACAAATTTATACCATTAAACTTTACCAAAAGATTACAGAAAGCGAAGCAAGAATGACGTACCCAAGGTCAAATTTATCAAATAATAAAATGTACATCATCTCTAACAAAAGAGACTTCTGCACTCTACACGTACCGGATCTCAGCAAAGCAATGAGTTAAACAGATTACCGTGCGTGGGGTGAAGAAAAAGACACAGAGGAAGTTTCTTCAATCAACAGACCTGCACGAGTAATAGAGCTGTATTTTGTCGCTTCACCAGCACTATTCGACTAGTCCACATCAAAGTATCAACAGTTCAAAATAAATCGACCCCCCCACAGGACCAATCATATATATATTTTATTTTATTTTAAACCAGGCCACACACATATATATATATATATATATATAAACCAGAATAATACTTTAGTGCGTTTCACATAATATACATATATTACATACATACATATATATATATTTTTTTAAATACTGTTAAGAATTGATAATAAATCGAAACAATAAAATATCGAATAAGTTATGTGTAAAAGAAAACGATATTTTATCTAAATATGAAATATTAGATTAAATATGTAACAATTTTCTGTCTTATTATTTTTAAGAAATGTTATTTTATTTAGCTGTTCCATAAAAGGAATTATATTTGATTAGAAATTAATTGATGTGCGAATTTCAGAGCCGTATTTTAAAATCACACATATATCATAAATCAATAAATAAATAAAAGAATTTGTACATTTTTTTAAGATTAAAACTGTTAGCGGATCTTAAACCAATTAAAAATAGTCTAATAGATAAATAATACACATGAGAACAGTTTAACAAATTATGCACTGGATAATTGTTTTCCCTTGAAGATCACTAAACAATTCTAATTATAAATATAATACGAATATTTATGATACCAAGCTTATATTGCACCATATAAAAATTTTACCTTTTAGAAAATTAGAGATTATTATTATCAATGTCAGAGATTTCTTTTATTTCCCTATTTAAAAAAATCATGTCACTACTTATTTTAAATTTAACTTGCAATATAAAAAACTTACTTTATACACATTGAGTTAAGTGTATTTGATTTTTATTCATATAAATTAAATCAAAATATGAAAATTTAACGAATTTAATAAATTTTGGAATTTTTAATAACATAATTATTTAATATACAATTTAAGTAAAATTAGATTCATTTATGTATTTATATTTTAATTAAATTTATATTATTTACAGACTGAATGAAAAAAATAGTTAAATTATCTTTTACTGGTAATCAAATTTTTTCATAAACAGTCCAAATTAGTTGTATGATTATAAATATATGAATTAAAATTATTAAAAACGATTTGTAATTTTAACTTATGTAAATATTATTAATTTATCTGATTCTAAAATATTATCTTTAGATTCTGAATTCCATATATTTTTTATTTTCTTAACAATTAAAAGTTTATTGAAACTTCAAGTTGTTTGGATTTACCAATAAAGCATTAGTATATAGTGTTTGGTTTTTGGGCTCTCTTGTTTCTTCAGTAATCACATCTATTCTGTATAATATTTTTTTTTTGGTGCTTCAATTAAGTCGTACTATATTATCAATCTCTTTTCCGTACTAACAAATACATTATCATTTGGAGTTTTAATACTATTGTGACAAAAATGAAAATCTACAAATCAAAACCAAACTTATTATAGTACAAAACAATCTAGTCCACTCCTACTTTACTTGTCTACTAACCGAGAATCTAAAACGTGTGGTGAACAATTGAATTTTTGTTACTACAATAAATGCCTTTCATAAAAACAAGATATGTCTATATCTGTCAAAATTTCAGATCTCTCGCACCACAAAATAAAAGTACAAACTCCAATATGACAATTTCCATAGCTAGAAGCGACTAAATTGATCAAGTCAATGATGGTACATGCAACATAGGACCAAAAATTCAAATAGACTCGAATTCTCAAGGGAACCATACATTTTTCTGTATTACATTTTTATTTCGTCAACTTTTCAATATAAAAGTGAATGGAATTCCCTTGCGAACAATTTGTTCTGTGTCATTTAATATTTTGGTTATTTTTTTTAACAAGTCATCAATTCTCAAAATTAAACAGCCATATACTTTTTTATTTTTCAATCGAAACATACTCTATTATTATAAAAAGATAATTGATCAAATAAAAAAATAATAGTTCAATAGATATGAAATTAAACCACATAAATTGAAATTTAATTCTTAAATATAACATCTTATACTAATTATTTATTAAAATGAAGTTATCATATATAGCTATATATAATTAGATTAGAATTCGCATAATATGCAAATAAAAACTAAAATATTTTTTTTTTTAAATTGATAATCTACATAATTGTGATATATATATATATTAGATTTTAGATTAAAATTCATTTTTTATTATAAAAACAATTTTTTATAAATCATAATTAAGAAACCTAAAATCCGTAGAAAAAAATTAAAAATTAAAATTGAATTAGATTACCTAAAACATTTTGAAAGATATCCCTCTAAATATATAAAAGAGTTTTAAACGAAAAATGAAAAAGAAAATGTACACTAAGAAAAACCTCATAACACATGATTAAATTCAATAAAAAATATTATAAACTAACTAGCATCAACATGATAAAACCCACTATAGTATTCCATTAACTATCATTCAAATCAGCATTTTTGGACAAAAACATCAGCATAAACATATTTTGTTGTATTATCACCAAAACAAAATAAAGAATATATGTGTATAAAATTATTATTCTCTTAGATATTTATATAAGGATAAATGTTTGGGTCCCTAAATGTTTTTGTGTAAAACTAAGAGAATAATAAATTTAGGGAAAATGAGACCAGTTGTTGAAAATCCTATATAACATGAAAATTTTGACAAATTAATGTCAGATTTCTATCTAAATTCTATAACATCTATTTTCAGCCAAAATATATAACTTTCTGATGGATAAGTCATTGGTAAATTTTGATGAATTACAACCATCACAAACTATAAAAATTGATTTTGTTGAAATATTGTAGACTGGTTTTTAACAATATCTTTTGATGATATTCTCACTGGTTTATGGTCGATATCATTTATAAAAAAAAATTTGGCCAACTTTTGATGGAGTATTCATTCATCGGAATTCTATTAAACATTTACCAATAAATTTTGATAGATGGAATCATTCCAAAATTCGACTGCTTTGTTATAGTATTTATGTGATGCAGATTAGGAGAAAACAGATCATAACATGGAAGAGGGAGAAAAATGATGAACACATATATATTGCTACTTGGTTTTATATTGGAAAGCCAGAGTCTAGCAAATTCGTCAAAATCAATTTATACGGAGTTGAAACTGGTATACTCATCATTCCCTTCCCTCTTCACGGATTATATCCTGAACGTTTAGTCTTTCTTATGAATAGACATAATTACTAAAATGATTTATTTTTCTGATTGCTATTAAAACTTATAAACAAACTATACAGAAGGCGTGTTTTGTTTTGGGTTAAGGAGAGTGTAAAGTTTTAAATTTACTTCGAAGGGGAGAATTTAGCAGGAGTCAAAGAATCATGACTCAGTTACTAAGGAGCAACAAAATTATTTTCTTTTTTTTTTGGAGATCAATTATATAATAAGAAGATATGGATACAGAGGAAGAGTGGAAGTCGTTGGTGCCATTTCCACTATGATTCCAACGACATAGCCCACCTGCTTATGAAAACATTATCACTCTCTCTTTATTTGGTTCTTTAATTTTAATATTTATATGCATTAATGCATGCATTAGTATTATTTGTTTTGCGCATGCATTCTTTAATGTTGACAAAAAGGTATATCTTAAGAGAAAAAGTAGATATGCATGCAAGTTATGCCTGTACACATCATATTTATATTATTTTTTTTTTTTGTTTTTCTAATTCACACAGTGATATTGGAAAATTTTCACTTCATTTTAGTCATCTCCATTGAAAAGATTCTCAATTTAAATATCTAAAAAAAAAGAAAAAAAATAGTATAAGTATCTCAAATTTGAGAAACTCCCCACTAAAAATGTTCTATAAACTAATGAAAGTTATCTTAGCTTACTAACTTTTCCGAAACTCAGGATTTGATTTCTACAACTAAAAGATGATGTCTAATGACGAGTGGCTTTGTGGATTTAGTGCATGGTTCAATTCCGGCTAGATATATGATCTATTATGCTACTACAAAATTATATGCACGTACGGCAGATGAAATTAGATTTTGGTAAAAGATTTTTCCGGTTGTAATCTTTTTCCTTATATATACATAAAGACTGACTGTTGTTTTAGGTTTAGTTTTCTGTTCTTAAAAAAAAATTATATCATCCAAAACGAAACACTGAATAACACTAAATCATAATCGCTTGGTAAATATTCATATATATATCACAGCTTTAACCACTACAAAGTTTCGATGGATCTATGTGAATTACGGGTCTACAAAAACTGATGTCCATTCAAGATCGAGCTAATGTTTTTCCCTGATAGAAGACAGTATTTTTAATTTTATTTTTAACGAATGGTACACTAGTTTCACATCCCACGTGTTGCTAACACACCATAAAGCTAGCTAAAAACTATAATTCTTTTAAAATGAAGTCCCTTTTTATCTATATCCATTATTATCATTCTCTATTATATTTTCCATAATCGCTTAAACAAAACTACATTCTTTATTTGAGCTTTGCGATACAAACGATAGAATCAAATTATGTGTGTACGAATTGGATCAACAATTTTTTTTAGCATTCGAGTCGTCCCTTGTATACATTAAATTTACTCTGCAAACCTTCACAATCTACCAGACGAAATCACATTTCTATAAATTCTTATAATGAACATTTAAAATTATGATATGATAATTTATCTGCTTATACGATATGCTTTGCACATGCTTTTGCAATTTGATGGAATGTTTGCTGATAGGTTGTTGAAGCACATAATTTGTGTGTTATATCATATCTAATGTCATGCGTGCATTTCTTGTCTACTAAAGTGTGTGGATTATTTGTATATATACGAACAACTACTTAATCTCCACACACATCTAACTATCTTCGAATGTCATATAAACAAGTTACTAACTAAAAGAGTTCAATATTAAATTTACGAAAACCTGAGAAGTAAACTATCACAAATGACGAAAGACTATTATGTGCTATTCTAAAATCCTAGTAAAATTGATTATGTTTGATTTTCAATATATTTTTCTTATTCAAGCTTTATTCTCTATGAATGGAAAACGTTTTCATTTTTCATCATTGCAATAATGTCTATACAAAATTAAAATCAATTTTTAATAATATTCACGAAAGCAATATAAGTTTGGAATAAATATGTTAAACACTTAAAATTACCATATGTCCCAAACTTGTGATCAAATTTGGAGTGTCCCAAAGTTGTGATTATTAATTTTAAATGAACACCAAAGACATGTTATTATTATATATATACACACACATTACAGGCATAACTCTCCTACTTCCAAACCATTCCGTAATCTTTGTTTTTCCGGTCAATCAAAATGGGTGATAAACTTCGATTATCCATCGGAATTTTGGGTATTTTTCTTTAATTTTTGTGTAATATTATATTTTCTCTATTTATATCCCATGCTCTGTGTCCAAATTTGATTACTATTTTTCTTCTCCTTTAAACAAGTAGTTTTCAGGTTGAACATTATCAGAAATAGTTTCTTTTTTGTTTGTAACATAATGTATTTACTAGAAAAACAAATTTGTACGAGTTTTTATTGTTTAAAACTTATACATGGGCTCTCCACAGGAAACGGAGCTTCCTTGTTGCTCTATACAGCTCCAATGTACGTAATAAAAAAATTCAAATAGGCAATTTAATTTGATTTAACCACGTTATTAAACTCTTTTTTTCTTTCTAAATTGGTATGTAGATTAACATTTTCAAGGGTGTTTAAGAAGAAAAGCACAGAGGAATTCTCATGTTTTCCTTACGTTATGACACTCTTCAACTGTTTGGTTTACACTTGGTACGGTTTACCGATTGTGAGTCATCGGTGGGAGAATTTTCCACTAGTCACCATTAATGGAGTCGGCATCCTTCTCGAATCAATCTTCATATTCGTGTATTTCTGCTACGCGACGCCTAAAGAAAAGGTACGTAACTCTTTACAATCATATGATATATTTTCTTATTTGGTAAAATTAAAATAGTGACACTAATCTATATAAACATATGAATTAGATTAAGGTTGGTGTCATATTTGTCCCCGTGATCGTTGTGTTCGGGTTAACGACGGCAATCTCAGCCGTGGTGTTTGACAACCACCGACACCGTAAATCATTCGTCGGAAGTGTCGGCCTCGTGGCTTCTGTTTCCATGTATGGTTCTCCTCTCGTCGTTATGGTAAGCTACATATCTATGTGCATCGTTGCAGCATATATGACTATATGTCACATGACAAATTTGCCATTTTCCTACCTACAAAAAAAAAAAACAAAAGAGAGAGAGTAGTATTTCTCTAATTTTTGTTCCAATTAAAGATACCACCACCAATTTATTCATTATATATATATATATATATATATTCAGCTTCTGTTTTGCCTACCGGAATCTAGCCAAGTATTAATCAGAGATACTATTCATACAAGAAAAGATTATGGAATAGATGCTTGTGGATCAAGCTAATTAATGTGTGTGTGTGCAGAAAAAAGTGATAGAGACGAAAAGTGTGGAATACATGCCGTTTTACTTGTCATTCTTTTCATTTGTGGCTAGCTCTCTTTGGTTGGCCTATGGTTTACTTAGCCATGATCTCTTTCTTGCGGTTCGTTCTTCTACATCACTCCCTTTCTTCAGTTTATTTTCTTTATTTAAGTTGTTTATTTATAAACCTCGTAGTTTTGTGGATTGGAAAAGAGTAATAACTTTCAGAATACAAAGAACACTTCTTTGATGGTTATACTTTAAAAATTGGTTAATTGTTCAATCTTTCTCTACTCGATCCTAAAGAATATTTTACTTTAAATAAATCACTCGTCTTGGCTAAATCTTTAACTGGTGACTGTCGATCGAGTGATGAGATTATACATTTTTGGGAGTATATATATATAAATAATGCAATAAACTGTTGAGATTTTCATGTGCATGGTTTTTGATGATTCTATCGGTTGATTTTTGTACACATGTATAGTCACCTAATATGGTGGGGACTCCATTGGGGATTCTCCAGCTGATCCTCTACTTCAAGTACAAGAACAAGAAAGAGGCACCAATTACAACAACGGTGGTGAAAAATGGGGTTGATGAGAAGAACAATAGTACACTTGAGCTTGTAGTTGACGTTGATCAAGATGGTGATGCAAATGGCAATGAGAAGAAGCTCACCAATGCATGTTAGTTAGGTTTAACGTCATCGGTTTTGTTTTCTTGGATGTATTCTTTTTCCCCGAAAACTCTTTTTGAATCCAAGAGATGTTATGTCAACTTCAAGGTCTCGTGGGTTGTGTTATGTCAACATCTCCATTAATTGTTGATCATGGTTTTCGACGACAAAATATCCAATCAGTGGACAAAAATATCAAAAAGAAAGAAAGAAAGGTCAATCTATAGTCGATGATTGATACCATACAGAATTATTGAGTATTTTTTTTTTTGGTGTACTAAAATGTACCGAAAGAATACATCATTAATACATACGTGGGATCACAGAAAACAGTAACACCATGCATCACTTTTAACTTCATACAAAACAATATTGCATTATTATTATTATTATTTTCTTTTTTTACAATATTGTAATATTTTCTGACTAAAGTTTTTTAAAGTTTGTATTATTCATTTCACGTTAATGAATTTTTTCCTTTTTTTGGCCAGACGATCCCACATTGAAAACTTATTCATCCATAAATTCATCTGCCAATATTTTGCAGATGTATCTGCTGCTTTTATTTTGATCTACCTATATATTTTTGGAAAAGCGTGGCGATGAAAGTCTATGGGCTTTGGCCCATACTTTTAATTCAGCAGCTTGAGAAAATATCGTTAAAGACGTAGAAATAGGCCTAAAAGCCCATATGTGCATCGGTTCTATTCTCAGCCCAACATCGAAGACGCTCTTAAAACGACACCGTTTAAAGAAACCGCGAGATTAAAAAGGTAGTTTTGGATTCCACTTTTCCTCCTAATGATCCATATCCCCAATCTCTCTTCTCCTTCCTTCGTCTCTCTCATACGTATCTTTTTTCCCCCAAACGCGAAACCCTAATTTCCTCTGCAGATTCCCATATCAGTGAGTTTGCTTGAGAAAGTTTCTTCAGGTAACACGATATCTCATGGTTCTTCTTCTATCTTTCCCCATTTCGGTTTCTTTCGTAGTTAGTTTGTTTCGTATTACTCTTAACTTATTTGATTTCTTCGTCTCCATATTGATTCTTGATGGGCGTCGTCAATTTGTTTGAGATCTGTAGAGTTTCCGATTCGTACTACATGTCTTGTTCCAAAACAATTCTCGCCATTTTTGTGTAATTTGATTTCTTTCTGTTGGTTTACAGCTTAAACCGATGTCTTCCGTTTCAAGCCAGCCACAGTTTCGCTACACGCAGCCTCCTTCTAAGGTTCTTCATTTGAGAAACTTGCCTTGGGAATGCACTGAAGACGAGTTGATTGAGCTCGGGAAACCCTTTGGTACTGTTGTGAATACCAAGTGCAATGTTGGAGCCAATCGGAATCAAGCTTTCATTGAGTTTGTAAGTGAAGAGAGGTTTATCATTGTGTTAGGTTAGCATAGCAAGTTTCGATTTTTTTGTTGATGTTTTGCGTGTTTGTTTTTCAGGAAGATTTAAACCAAGCTATACAAATGATTTCTTACTACGCTTCTTCATCGGAGCCTGCTCAAGTTCGAGGTAAAACTGTCTACCTCCAGTACTCCAACAGGCAAGAAATAGTGAACAACAAAACGACGGCAGATGTTGTGGGAAATGTTCTTCTTGTCACCATCGAAGGCGAGGATGCTCGCATGGTCAGCATTGATGTCTTGCATCTGGTAAGTGGATCAAGAACCTTTTTTTATTTGTTTTCGTTAGAAGAAAGTGAACATATTGCTGAAAAGATTGTTTTCGAAGAAATTCTGATACATTAGGTTGTAGGTTTGTCGTGCTTTTGGAAACTTACTTTTGACATGAATGTAAATGGATCAGCAGGGCCATGTCAAGGCAATATCTTCAGTGGCAGCCTAATGCATTAGGAGAAAGAGCACATGTGTGTTTGTTTCCTTTCTCCTTTCCCTAACACTGCCTCTCTCTCTCTCTCTTCCCTACTCTTTCTCCCTCACACTTCCCTTTTATCAGTAGGATTTGTAAGATATGATCTTACATAGGTCTATTTTTGTTCGATATGATAGGGTGCAGCTCTGTCTGCACATCTTTTGTGATATAGAACTGTATCAAAGTTTATGTGGCTGTGATGAATTTCATTTTGAGGTTCATCAATCTCTGCTAACCTAAATATCTTCTTTCTAGTATGCTTGTTTGATATGTTGGAAGGCACATATCATTTGCCTTCCCGATAGTGTATACCGGCCTCAATCTTACCACACCATATTATGTTAGTTTATCCTAACTTTTCTGATGCTTTGCGAATTTTATATGTAGAAGCGCAAACTTAATTTGTCTTGGAATGTTTCTGAAGTGCAATATAATTACGAATCCTGCATTGTAGTCTTTAAAGTCGGCCCTTCTGGTTTTTGTTGTTGGTGTTGTTATTCTAATTGTTGGTTTGCAATGCAGGTATTCTCAGCCTTTGGGTTTGTCCACAAGATTACTACGTTCGAGAAGACAGCTGGATATCAGGTATAATACCTAGCCTTCACTGGCTTTGTATTTTGATGCTCTCTAGTTAATAGTACTCACACTGTTTATTTTTCTGAATTACTCTTAGGCACTGGTTCAATTTTCTGACGCGGAAACTGCGACCCTTGCAAAAACTGCCCTCGATGGAAGAAGCATCCCTAGGTGACAGTTGTTTAATTTTGTGACACGGTATTTAGTCTAACATTGAAGGGGCTGTATAGTTCTAGACATAACGTGTAGGGTCTGAAATTTAGCAGTCTTACGTGTGTCCATAGGATTTTCGGTTATCTGATGTTAAATTTTCTTAAGTCATGTATGGTGGTTACACGTATGGTGTCCTTTCATGTACGAACCTGAGAAAATACTATTAGCCACTGGTAGATACTTAGAAAGAGGAATATCGTGTGTTTATTTTATCATAAATAATACAGGATTTGCGTCATAAGATATTTATTATATATACGTCACTGACGTCTCCTTCTCGGTATCAGTTATCTACTCTCTGAGGAAGTGGACCAATGCTCTCTTAAAATCACATATTCAGCTCATACAGATTTGACAGTCAAATTCCAGAGCCATCGGAGCAGGTATGTGTATCCACATCGTGTGTTGAAACATGTTTTGGTTTACTTGGGGATTTCCATGATACTGTGATCACATTGACTTAATAGTTTCCTGTTTAACATGCAGGGACTATACTAATCCTTACCTTCCTGTTGCTCCATCAGCCATCGACAGTACTGGTCAGGTAAGCAATTTGGGAACAGTGTCGTACCTAAAAACGCATTTATAATCCGCTTGCTACCTTAGTTGAAGCTCTTGCTGGTGATGTGTACAAAGAGATGCATGGAAGTGCACACATGGTTTATTGTCTTACAACTAACGTGAAAGATGTATGTGTTGTTCTTACTAGGTGGCTGTGGGTGTAGACGGAAAGAAGATGGAGCCTGAAAGTAATGTTCTTCTTGCATCCATCGAGAACATGCAGTATGCAGTAACCTTGGATGTCTTACACATGGTAATACTCGCTAAACGGTGAATCCTCGTTGAATCGTCCGGTCTCAAAATATTAATTCTCTCTTTTCTTTTTTCCTTTTCTTATTAACGAGTAGGTTTTTGCGGCTTTTGGAGCTGTTCAAAAGATTGCAATGTTTGACAAGAATGGTGGGGTACAGGCACTGGTTCAATACCCAGGTATCATATTTGTATGAAACTGCTCTTTTTATCATTGTCATTGATCTGTGAGAGCAAATTGTCAAATGACCTGGCGGCTTTGTTTTTTTGGTTTGAATCAGATGTTCAAACGGCTGTGGTGGCAAAGGGAGCATTGGAAGGACATTGTATCTATGATGGTGGATATTGTAAGCTACACATCACTTACTCACGCCACACCGACCTCAGCATAAAGGTGGTTTTATTAGTCAGTTTAGTCAGTATATTAGTTTAAGAAACCTTTTTATTCAACGCCAAAGTAAAGGATTTTTGGATCTTCAGGTGAACAACGATAGAAGCAGAGACTACACAACGCCTAACCCGCCTGTTGCGATGGCTCAACAGCCTGGTCAGAATCCATACGCGGGCAATTCACAGCAATACCATGGAGGAGGTGGGAGCCACCAGCACCTGCAGCACCAGCAGCAGCAGCAACAGCCACAAGGTGGATGGGGCCAATCAGGAGGGCAAGGTCACGACCCCTACATGGCAGCACGGTCTTCTGGGTCGATGCATCAAGGTCCTGGTGGTGGTCATATGCCGCCACATCATTATGGTGGTCCTCCTGGTCCAATGCATTAGAAAGAGAAAGAAACTCCCCTTTTAAACGTTGAAGAAGAAGAAGTTTTAATCCCTCTCTTACATTTCTCGTTACCTCTGTTTTTTCGTTTTTAGTTTTTGTTTTGTCTTGGTTTATGGAACACACTAGTACTTTGTGTCCAAAAGATCATTATCAAACCATTCGGTATTATCATCAATTTTCCTCTCAAAAAATGTATTAGATGAACTTAATCTACGTCTCTCTCATCGTCTGATTATTGGCCAACATCTGAGGAAAATTGGGAATCTGGATAAGGTTTTTTTACCCAGTTGACTCTATAATTTGCAAAAGAGAAAAAAAAAAAGAATATATATTTAAAAAGAGAAAAAAAAAAAGAACAGAAGCTTAAGATAAAAGAAGGGATCTTGTGGCTTCCAAGTCTCCAAGTAAACTCTCTTCTCTTTTGTCTCTGAGGAGTAGTAAGAAGAAGGGAAGGAGGAAGAAGAAGATAAAGTATATTCAAAAAAACCCTAACTAACTCCAAAATGTCTTCTTCCACTCTTCAAACTTCTCTTCTCCTTCGTCCTCCTCTCCATTCATCATCTTCCTTTAAACCTCATCGTCTTCTCTTCTCTTCCTCTTCTTCTTCTTCTTCTTCTTTGCGTTTCAATCCTCAATCTCTCTCCAGTTTCTACCGTCTTTCTTCGATTCTTCTCAACCCTCGATTCCGTTCCCTTCCTTGCTCATTGCGCGAAGACAATGTTGCTTCCGATTCCGATTTCCTTCCCAAGGAGTCCCGGAGCGGAGATGTCCACGGGGAGGTTACGGATTCAGCAGAGGCTAGACTGGTTTCGGATACGGAGGTTTCCGAATTAGAGGCGGGCGATGGATTCGTGACTGGCCGAGGGACGAGTGAAGACAACCTTGTTGCGGAGACGAATAGTGGAGAAGAAGCGGAGGTCATTAATGGAGTAACGGAAGGTGAGGAGGAAGGCGAGAAGACGAAGAAGAAGAGCAAGTTTCCGTTTGTGGTGTTGCTGATGGGTCTATGGGCATCTGTCAAGAGAGCCATGGAGAAGGTTATGGAAAGGGAGTGGCTAAGCTGGTGGCCTTTCTCTCGGCAAGAGAAGCGGCTCGAGAAACTCATCGCCGAGGCCGATGCCAATCCAAAGGACGCGGCTTTGCAGGGAGCTTTGTTGGCTGAGCTCAACAAGCACATGTACGCAAAATTTCTTACAGACTATTATTCATTTGGTTGCGTAATTTATGAGTTTGGTTTTGTAGGTGGTTTTGATTGCTAGTAATCGATTCTATGTGGTGTGATTATGTCTTTCTTTTGCTTCAGTCCCGAGGCTGTAGTTCAACGGTTTGAACAAAGGGAACACGCAGTGGACAGTAGAGGAGTTGCTGAATATATTCGAGCTCTTGTCATTACTAATGCTATTGCGGAGTATCTTCCTGACGAACAAACCGGGAAGCCATCTAGTCTTCCCACACTGGTACTCTTACATTTCTGCTTCAGTGCTTGTACCAGTACTACTTCTAGAATCTGTGGTTTGGTTATCTGTTTTTACACTTTGGTCTCTAAAGTGGATTTGCATGCTGTCTCTTATTGATTTCTGCTGTGTGTTTCCCTAGAATGTTATCTGTACCTTCAACTGACACGGATACGTCTCTAATGTTAGAATGTTCCTAGTTGTCTTTGTTTCTAAGTTATTGTTGTTGTATATGTAATAAATTATTGGTTAATGTGCAGCTGCAAGAGCTGAAGCATCGTGCCTCAGGCAGTCTGGACGAATCATTTGTGAACCCTGGTATATCTGAGAGGCAACCGTTGCATGTTACCATGGTAAGTTTTGCTTATAGTGCGCATCTGGTGAGGGGTTATACTAAGAGTGGGTTTTCCGTATGGTGTGAAGGTTTCATACATCTTTAGTTCTTAACACGCGTCTTTGCTTTGTTAGGTTAATCCGAAAGTTTCAAACAAATCAAGATTTGCACAAGAGCTTGTCTCTACGATCTTGTTCACAGTTGCTGTTGGATTAGTGTGGTAGGTGTCATCTACATTTTAGTTCCATCAAGTTTATAATAGATTAATTTAAATAGCACAGGTGGAAATGTTGCTTCTTATGTATAGTTGAATTTGTTATGGCTTCTCCAGTTTATTACTGTTGTTCCTGTTAATTTAGAAGTTTCTTGTTTAGGTTAATGGGTGCAGCTGCTCTGCAAAAGTATATTGGAAGCCTTGGAGGGATTGGAACTTCGGGTGTTGGTTCAACTTCTTCATATTCCACAAAAGAGGTTAACAAAGAAATAACGCCAGAAAAGGTAAGAGTTTTGACTAATTTTGAAAGAATAATGCTGTTCACTGTTTAAAAGGAATCTTAAGTAATTGAATTAGAACTCTGAGGAAAGAAATTCTTAGTTTTATTAACAGTGGCCAGACGTATGGTAAGAGACAGATATTGCAGATTATTTACATGATAGAATCTTTCTTACCTGAGACAATTGTTGTCTTTTTGAATCCTGGATCCTCTATGTACTAATGCTAGTTTACCCAGTGCATATATGAATAGTTCTTGTTCATTTAGCATTCGAATGGAATGAATTTCGCAGAGCGGCGCCATTGTGTCTTATCCTGATAAGTTTTCTTGCTGTAGAATGTCAAAACGTTTAAGGATGTAAAGGGTTGTGATGATGCTAAACAAGAGCTTGAGGAGGTGGTAGAATATCTTAAAAATCCATCAAAGTTTACCCGCCTTGGAGGAAAGTTGCCGAAGGTATCAGCTCGTTAGATTTGGTTATTATATCTTCTCGATTGCATGTTGACTGGAGGCATTTCTCAAATGTTTGCTTCCAGGGAATTCTTCTTACAGGGGCACCTGGTACTGGAAAGACATTACTGGCTAAAGTAAGTTCTCACATACCGTTATATTGTCATTTGTGTGTGCCTCTCAGTCACATCCCAGTTTATCATAAAATTCTTATTTAGCTACCTATATGTTAATCGATTGCAATTAGCTAACATAGTTGAAATTCTTAAGGCGATTGCTGGGGAAGCTGGAGTACCCTTCTTCTATAGAGCTGGATCTGAATTTGAAGAGATGTGAGCCTTCTTCTAGTTTTTTTTTTAACTTTCTCTGGCATATGTCTTGAGAAACATCATCATTAATTTTCTATTACCATTAGGTGGCTATAGGAATGGATAATGACGTATAATATCATATTTCCCTTGATTGACAGGTTTGTTGGAGTAGGAGCTCGGCGTGTGCGATCCTTGTTTCAGGCAGCTAAGAAAAAGGTCTGACTCAACCTGTAGCTGCTAATAAGCTATTTCAAAAGGAGTTGTGTTTGTTAGGCTGAAAATCCTCTTACCATGGGTGAAGTTCTATTTGCTGACGATCATCTGTTACAGGCGCCCTGTATCATTTTCATTGATGAAATTGATGCCGTTGGGTCAACAAGAAAACAATGGGAAGGGCATACAAAGAAGACATTACATCAATTACTTGTTGAAATGGATGGTTTTGAACAGAATGAGGTAACTTTTTATGAGGGATAGTGCACTTTGTGATTACTTCCCTAATTTGCTAATGTAATAGTAATTTGCGTATTTTCTTTGTTCTTTTGCTCTGCAGGGAATAATAGTTATGGCTGCAACAAACTTGGCTGATATACTTGATCCAGCCCTTACAAGACCGGGTAGATTCGATAGGCATGTAAGTAATCAGCTTCTCGCGACTCTCTCTTTATTTATATTTGTACTGAAGATGAGAGTTCATGCTAGTTACTGGAAAATGAAGAAAAGTGATACCTTCTTTCCTTGTCTTGAGAGACCTCCTTGTTTTGGATGTAGCTGTTTGAGGATTTTGTGTATAATTTTGCACATATGGTGCTCCATTGGTTTCCGTCTGTATACCTCACAAACAGAATCTAGATATAGGTGTGCTGCTTTCTATGAACTTTGTTTTGGATTTTGCCAAAGAAATAAATCACTGACAGGTTTCATTTTAGATTGTCGTCCCCAGTCCGGATGTCCGTGGACGCCAGGAGATTTTGGAACTCTACCTCCAAGGCAAACCTATGTCAGATGATGTGGATGTTAAAGCAATTGCTCGTGGAACTCCTGGATTCAATGGTGCTGGTGAGTATCTCAAATCTGTAACTACGTTTTGTCATTGAGCTATGAAGATTAAATGACTTGCCACATGTTCCCTAATCTCACCAAAACAATTTCCAGATCTTGCAAACCTGGTAAATATTGCTGCCATAAAGGCAGCTGTTGAAGGGGCTGAGAAGCTTTCTGCTGAACAGTTGGAATTCGCAAAGGACCGAATAGTTATGGGCACGGAGAGGAAGACGATGTACGTATCAGAGGACTCAAAAAAGGTATATATATAATACGCGAGTATAGAAGTTTTCGGACATGGAGTTCGAACATGATGTGACCTGTCACTTGCTTCTTTGCCTCTTTAGCTCACTGCCTACCATGAGAGTGGTCATGCTATTGTCGCTTTGAACACGGGAGGTGCGCACCCGATCCACAAAGCAACTATAATGCCACGTGGATCTGCGTTGGGGATGGTCACGCAGTTACCTTCAAACGATGAAACATCAGTGAGCAAGAAGCAGTTATTAGCTCGTCTTGATGTATGTATGGGAGGAAGAGTCGCAGAGGAGCTCATCTTTGGCCAGGACCATATCACCACTGGAGCAAGTAGCGATCTGTCCCAGGCCACAGAACTTGCTCAATATATGGTAATCTCATGTTACAACCTTCATATAACACGTTGCTTCATCATTTTTTCCTGGACTCAGGTTCAAGAGATTAAAGTCTCTGAGATTCAGAAACTCCCACTGTAGAGTTTTGGTAACGGATCTTGCCTCTCGGTGAAGTTATAGTAATGATTTTGGTTTAATATGGAAGGTATCGAGTTGTGGGATGAGTGAGGCAATAGGACCAGTTCATATAAAAGAAAGACCAAGTTCTGAAATGCAATCACGCATCGATGCAGAGGTAAGGAGACTCTCTATATTCATATTATTTGTAGTTAAACTCGTTCAAATCCTATTTCTCCCAAGTCTGATCAGTTCATTCATCTGGTGGTGTTTGATGCATATGGTTCAGGTTGTGAAACTTCTTCGAGAGGCATACGAGCGAGTGAAATCTCTCTTGAAACGGGTTTGTTTGTGCTAAAGTTCCCTGCTAATCACCTTTTCATACTCTATCAAAAGTCTTTTCTCACTTTTATTTATTTATGTGTGTGTTTCCAGCATGAGAAGCAGCTACACACGTTAGCAAACGCACTTCTAGAGTACGAAACGCTAACCGCAGAGGACATAAAGCGTATTCTCCTTCCAAAACAAGAAGGAGAGAAGTTGCAGGAGCAACAACAAGAAGAAGGAGACTTGGTATTGGCCTAGTTGCATCATTCATTGTCATAAACACACCTGTTTGGGGTGAAAGAAGGGAGGTTCAAAGCTTTTGTACAGAGTACATCTCCCATAGCTTGAAACAAATCAAAAAACATTTCCCATAGCTTTTCTACAACCAAAAAAAAAAAAAAAAACAGGTGAAATTATACCATCTCATGTTATAAATTAATGTAGTTTTTATTTCATTAGCTCATTAGTTTCATTTCGACCTAGAACCTTTTTTCCCATCTGACATTCTGTGATAGAAAAAAAAAATGTCAAAGAAAAATGGAAGGAATTTATTGTAGTTTTTTTATCTCTGTTGTTACTCCTTATAGGGCAATAAATGTCTTCTTTATGTTTAAGCGAAATCGGCCAATGAAATTTGAAAGAAAACATATATTTGCAATGAGCCAATGACTTTAATGGAGCTACCTGCCCATGTGAGCGATTCGAATATTAAGTTTCATCATTCCAAATGGACAAACGTATAATAAACTCATCTAAACTGTTGTAATTACAAAAAAAAACACGTCCTTCAAGAAGCAAAGGAAAAAAAACATTTTCACAATGTTAAAAAAAAATAATACTAAAGAAAAGGTGTACCTTTTACAGCTAATGGAGCTAATGTGTGTTTCCTCAATCACAAGTCAAGACAAAATCTGTAAACTATACAATAAAGATCCATTTCCTTAATGGTCCTTGTGGAGATCTTCACATCCCACAAATGCTATTGGTTCAATAAAGTTTGTATTATAAAACAAAAATAGTAAAAAAAAAAAGACGGTGTGTGGCCTTTATGGGTGCAAACTAAAAAGTGTTAAAAAAGGGGAGAAAGAGTGGAACCCCATGATCACACTTTTAACATGTCTCTGCAAATTATAAGATTCCTGCAAGTGGCAAGAAAGCCAAAACTCCAAAATCATATTTGGTTCTATAGAGAAGAAACCAAAAACATTCATCAAATTAACAACCAAAATACGGAAATAAAGTCAAAAAAGTTAAATAAAGAAACTTATTATGTAACAAACGGTAAAATGATGATTATTATTTGCCTTGTCCATCCTCAAAGAGACTCTCTTTTTCCCTTTGAAAGCTTCATCCACGGCAAGCAAATCTCTCTTTTCCTCTCATTGACTCCACATTTCATTAGTTTCTTCTTCAATCTCTTAGACTCTGTTCATGGAACCTGTTCTGTCTTGAACGGCAAGACGCTCGGAGATATCAGCTAAAGATTTAAGATTGCATTTGATGAGAGCCTCAACGAAGTAACAAGTCTCGTCCTTTGTGTTCCCTTCTGGTACATCCACCACAAAAGACTCGATCACAAGTGTCCCCATCCTTCCTCCTTGTATTGTCTCAGGGTGAAGAGAGATGATTGAAGAATAGTTCTAAAATCACAGAAAAAGAAACAGAGAAGACATTAAATTAAGCAAATAAAAAAGGGACCTCTTTTTGAACAAGATTGGTTTCAAACCTTGAGCCTGTGATCGCCACCAACGATCCTGATGCTGAGAAGATGCTCATTGTCATCAAGCAACTCCAATCTCTCAGTGCTTCGAGTTGCTGGTAATCCTGATTTCACATCCACTTCTCTCACTGTACCAATCTCCATGTTCCCTTTCACCACACATCTACTTATGAACGGCTTGTACTTCTGTGGCTGATCGAATCTTCTCACAAGAGACCACACCTATTTAAACCAAACAGATAACCTTTTTTTACAATCAAATCTCAAACTTTGGATTGAGACAAAGGAACAAGCTTTACAACGAACTCGATAAGATCAACAAATCAGTAAAGATGTAAGCTTTAGCGACCTAATCAGAAGAAGAAGGAGAAGAAGGAAGAAGCTTACGATATGAACAGGAGCTTTGATGTGTTTAACAAGCGTAGAGCTACACTGATTCTCCAAAACCTGATGCTTGTGGTGCCTTCTTATATACTCTCTCTCCGGATTCGTATCCATCCCGTTAGCTTCCATCTTCTTCTTCTTCCTCCGTCTAAGCCACGTTTCTGAGTCTCTACACCGTCGTCGCGCAGAGAGAGGAGGAGGAGGAGAGTGAAAAAGCGCGCACACACACAGCAACAAGAACAAGAAAAGGTTGAGATCGAGCTGATGAAGTAATCACGGATGCGATTGGAGTCGTCGGAGATCTGATCTCGGAGAAAAGTTAGATCTTCCGATGGAAGTGTTAATGCGAAGAAAGGATAGATTTTTCAGTCGCCGTCTTTAGAGAGAAGAGAGAAGAGAGAAGACTCTTTCCAACAAACTTTTCTCTCTCTCTCACTGTGTCTTTAATATTTTTTAAATCTTAATTAATTAAATAGGCTCTGAGATTTTTAAATAGTAAAAAAAAATGAAAAAAAAAAAAACATGTTAAAGTTGATTGATTGGATAGACGAAGCTCTTTCTCCGATTTCGCAACTCTCATTGGACAGATTTTTAAGGAGGTTTTATATTCTCCCCGGAGTTCAGTTTATTTACCGAAAATGCCACTCGTTTGTCGATTTCTGTCGATTATTGGCGATTATACCCCTTAATTTTCTTCGGCTACTTTTTTTTCTTTTCTTTTTTGTTGTGGTCTTTTTTACCTAAGCGAAGAAAACTTAAAAGTGTCAGTGTGTTAATTATTAAACGTTGATTGGTAAAAAGAGAACACGACTCTTCGTAGTCTTGTTTTTATAGCCTATGAGACCTGAGTCAATTAGTGAAAAGTTCTTGTCCTTTTTCATTTGAAATTAGAGACTTTTTGCCCTGCTTAATCGTTTTTTTTTTAATTTTAATTAATTGGTGTTCTGTTATTCCGAACATATGAGTTTTAATTTGTTAAAGCTCAGATACAACAGCTCAATAATTACTTGGTGGTAAAACACTTAATATTTACTCCTTTTCTTTCTCAATAATAGATTTTTAGGTGTTTTTACACATAAACATATTAAAATTTAACGATAAATGTATCAATTTGTGTGATTAACAATTTTCAATAACTTTAAATCAATAGTAATCCGAAAAATTCAATTTTTTTTCAAAATTTATAGATTGTCATTAATAATCAATAAAATGCATAAAAAATAAAAATTTATCTTTTTAGGACACAGTTTATTTTTAAAACATATAAGTTTCAGAAAAGGAGAGAGTATATTTTAGTTTTTTTGAACAAATATAACTTATCTTTTTTTTTTTTTTCCTATTTACACAATAAGATAAAAATTGAGTTCAGCATTGGTATAACTCAAGATCATCTAGAAAGAGAGAGCCAGAAAAGGCAAACATGTTGAGAGGACTAATATTTTAACATGATGATGCTAGGATTCGGTCGAGGAAAATTATGGACCTAGATTCAAAATTTCTTAGTGAAAAAGAAATAGTTAAAAATGGCAACGCTTTTGTAAGAAACCTGGTTCTTGTCCAAAGGAGAGTATGGGCCTGCAGAACTTATTAGTTGCTTAAAAAAAAAGGAAAATCAAAGTGAAATGAAATAATACGAGATCATCAATGGCTAGATAAATGTTGATACATATATGCTATTAACCTGACCATGCCGTATTCAAAATGAAAACTGTTAAGCTAGTACATGAATTTTCTATATATTTTTATTCTATATCGACTTTTTGGATCAAAAAGAATTTCTTTAGTAATAATATGTATTATGAAAGTTTGAATTTGGATAGTGACACATCGATATCACTAACACAAACAAGTAGACTGCATTTCTAACTGTTTTATCAATACAAATGTATAACTCTTTGTTGTAAGTCTGTGCTTAGATTTTCTTCCAAATTATCAGCAATTAGATAGCACAAGTCCAAGAACTTCTGGTGTCGATTGTCCTTAAAAACAAACAAGATCAATAAGGTTTTGGTAAACCTATTTATAATTACTTACATATTATGGTTGTTACCAGTACTCATTTGACGTAGATTGTAAAATTGATTCGCACATTTTGTAGGTTACGAGTTTTTTTTTTTTTTTTTACGTCCAAGTGGGTTTATTTTGTATGTAATCGAACAAAAGTAATTAGATTTTGACAAACGATATTCTTAGGGTTTGCTTCACGTCCTTAACTTTTCCCTAACTCGAAGAGCCAATCTCGAGAGAGCGAACGGTCCCACGTGCTTTATCCAACACTCTTTTTAAGTCGCAAGGATTTTTATAACACACAAAAAAAGGTTTGGCTCTTATAAGTCTTATCTTGAAAAGAAAAAAGAATATTCATTGCTAACTTTGCAACGTGCAAAAAGTATTCTCTCGAAAATACTACTACAACCTTTAAGATTAACGAGCCCAAAATTAAAAAGAACTTAACTTTGTACATTTCTAAATGTAACAGGCAAACATATTATAATTTGGTTTTGCATTAGACAATCAAATTTCTCATAAAACCTTCTCCACAATTTCCCTTAATGCTTAACCTTCCATGGTAATTAACGACCCATTGTTACCAAGTTGACATCTTCCTATTCTTTTTCAGAAAGGCTTTGCTTATATGTATCTCTCTTTATTATGATCAGAATGAAGTATTCATCTACATGGACTCATATACGTCGACGACATTGTTGTTATTAGACATGTCGTGATCATTTAATCAACGGTTCTTTGATGCTTTGGCTCGCCCGTTCTCTATAAAAGATATTGGCGCAATACCCAATCACCACAGTCTTCTCAATTCTTTTATCTTTTTGGTATCAATCATCATAGTTGTAAAAAAACTTACTTTGACAATGTATTTATCAACCTAATTGATTCTTTTTTTTTAGTAACTATGAGTATATTTGATATTGATAAAAGAACAGTCTATTGTTGATATGCAAAATAATCTGATTGTCGTTTCGGAATGAATGATAAGGTTGGGGTCCACACTCCATAGTTTGGATAAAACACTTTAAAGTAACGTTTTCTAGAGATTGCTTATCTTACATTCACATTTTATTTTTCTTCTTCTAAACTTTGAAGTCTTCAATCGTTAAACCAACATTTTAATGTTTTTTTAATCCTCATTTTGCATTCTTGAATTCAACAGAGTCAGAATGAGCCGAAGTTGTAAACTAGGTGGGCACGTAAATAAAATCCATAAAAACTAATAAAAAATTTGTAAACAATAATAAAAATCCAATAAGTATTATTATAAATTTAAAAAGATCATATTATATATACATTAACATATAAGATATAATAAGATTAATATATATCTAAAATATAGTTTTAAATTGAACGCAATAATCTATAATTTGATTACCTTAATATATGTTAAACATTGGACTTGAGTCCAAATAACAAAATATGTAATGGATAGTAGTATTACGTTTATGTCACAGTGGAGTTACCTCTACCCTCTTTAAAAGAACAAGAAAAAGAAAAACTACCAAACAGATTTTCTAAAACGGTTGATGAAAATATTCCCAAACAAAAATATCAAAAACACGATATTTGAATATATACCCACAAAAATGAATATATAGATACCAAACATTTGCTGTCAAAAAAGGTACCAAACATTTAAAATTAAATAGTGTATGTAGTTCTACTCAGTATTAGAAGTGGAATGAATTAGTTGAATTTATATAATCCTTTCAATCCAGACATAATATATATTTTTAACACCACCTTTCATTTCTATTAAAACAACAAAATCACTTCTTTGACTGCTACCATTTCTAATATCTAATATTAATTAAGGAGAGGAAGAAAGAAGTATCTCATAAATAGTAAGTCCATTGATGGGATGTAAAATGACAATCACCTTTGTAGAGTGGGAATGTTTAGAATCACTTCATGCGTCGATATTAGTATAAATAGTATGAAAACGACAATTATACATTATCCAAATAAAGTGGAC
This sequence comes from Isatis lusitanica, assembly GCA_900406415.1. NCBI lineage: Eukaryota > Viridiplantae > Streptophyta > Magnoliopsida > Brassicales > Brassicaceae > Isatis > Isatis lusitanica. The sequence continues at coordinate 88,622 of OVBB01000036.1, forward strand.
CCAAAACAACGGTGTGGAAGAGATGAATAAAGAAAGAAAAAAGAACGGATTATAAAGAGAAAAGCGAGGATCATGTGTTGCAACTTGCATCTATCTTCTTTTCACAATTTAGCTAAGTAAACGTGAACACCATCAATGCCTTCTTATGAATCAAAATCTCTCACACCTCTCCATCTTTGTTCTTTATTCACATAGATGTGAGACCCATGAATCATCATCACATGATCAATAAAAGCTTCTCACTGCAGTTTTTGATTGTTTTAAACGTAGTATCCCATCTCAGCTCGAGAAATTTACGAAAAACAATGCTGAGGAGCCAGTAATTCAAAAGAAAAAAAACAAAGCCGATGTATGGAATTAATCTTGGAAACAAGAGAAGAAGAATAAACACAACACAAAACATCAAAAAAGAAAGTCGATGGAAAAACAAAATCTATAAACACTAAAGTTGAGCCGCTGAACCTGAACATTGCCAAAACCATTCTAAAAAAACCGAAGACGCCAAGAACTAGATTGCAAATATGAACCTCGAAAAAAAGCAAACTATTAAACGCTTTCAAAAATACAAATTTCTAAAAACATCTTAAACGCAGTATCTACATGTGCATTTGTTTTCACACAAAAAATTATAACAAAATTTCCAAAACACCCAAAAAGTTCGACATATAATAAAAAAATAAAAAAAAAGTTCGATATATAGTTTATTTTCTGTTTTCTTCTATTTAAAAAAACCTGAAAATCATAAACTCAAAATCAACACAAATTTTTTTTTAATTTATAACAAAATTTCCGTAACACTCAAAAAGTTGACATATATTTTTTCATATTGTTTTCTTCTATTTAAAAAAATCTGCAAATCGTAATCGCAAAAACAACACAATTTCATATACACATATTTAAGAATTAAAGTTTACGCTTTTTAGTAACAAAAATGTTGAAAGATGTTAATTTATTTTATTTTAGAAAAAGAAATGTAAGATAAACGTAAAAGCAAACAAACAAGACTGATGTCTTAACTCTGATGAAAACTTTGACAAGAAACAAACTTGAAACAACCTAATGGAGACACGTACGGGGCGGATTCGGATGAATTAACTTTGGAATTTTTACTCAAAAAAAGTCTACGAAGAGCTAAAGATAAAAAGAATTTTCCTTTGTTCAAGAAAACAAAAAAAAAAGGATTTTTCCTTTGTTCAAGAAAACAAAAAAAAAAGGATTTTTCCTTTCACGGTTAACCACGAGCCGAGCAATTTTAAATCCAGGACCAAATCGGTCCATGCTTAACTAGGCTGGTTTCAAAACGGACCATCACAACAACTAGACATCTAATCACAACATGTCAACGAGCTTCACATGAAAATGCTGCTTAATAGACCCATAACCACCATCCATATATATATTCGATGTCTCCAATAGAGTTCTTACACGGTTCTCTGAGTAAACCAAATACCAAAAAAGATTGTACATCAAATCCCCCAAACAAAATGATTCGAGAAACCCGGCCAATTTCACCGGTATATATATAGTTTCTTGTGCCAAAAAAATGGCCAGTACTATTTGGGTCAGCCTTTAGAGGATAAACAAGAAAAAGAAGAACAAAATAAAAGCTAAAGCAAAAGATCAGACCTGATTAGTCCTGTCCCCTAATGATGCCACATGAGAATGATATGCTTACTTCCTCCATTGTACACTGTACTGATTGCTACTAGCTTCACATCCCCCACCTAATCTATATTCATACCCATTTCTTCTTCCTTTGGAGCTGAGCTTTTCTCTTTCACAGGTTCGCTTTTCTCAGTGTCCACTTTCGATGACTCTTTCGCTTCTGCGTTCTCTGAAAGTAATTCACAAGGAGTTGCAGCTGGGTCTAGTTCGAGACAACCCTCTGGTGCGTTATCAGCTTCTTTCCCAGTAAGAACGTAATGAGGCACTTGGTGAGAGAATCTGAACATCTCTTCTCTTGGAATGTTCCTCACATCCTTTTGATCTGCGCTTCTGCGGAAAACCCCTCTGAATCCTTCAGCTTTGAGTAAGAGAGCCACGGTTACGTTTTGCTTGTCTTCGGTATAGTCATCAAGAATTTCCACCATGTCGTACTTGTGTATGACTTCATCAGGGGTGTCATTGTCCCACTCAGGGGACCAGTTTCGATACAATGCCCAAACTTGTCCCTTTTTGGGAAGAATGTGAAGCAGTCCTCTTGCACCTTTGGTGAAATCGACTTTGTGAGAAAAAGCGTTTAGTGTATCTGTTAACTCGTATTTCCCTGACCTGAAATCTCCACATGATTTAGCAAAACCAAAGCCAACCCAGTCTATAGGACCAAACTCTTTGCAGCTTTTGGTATTGAGCCAGCTGATCCTCATCTTAAACGGATTCAAAGAAATCACCTTTTGGATGCGGGCGTAAAACCGGGGCATTCCATCGTCATCATCATAAGCAGCCCAAATCTGGTCGTCTTGAAATGAACTTTCAGAACGGTCAAGATCAAAGTTGTGAAAGTCTGAATCCGGAACAACGATTGCATTCACTTCATTGGAAACTTCCTCGACTGGTCCACTATTCTTTTCTACCTCATCTACCTTGCTAGTCATCTTGATTGTTGCTTTCATACTCTTCTTCTCCCTTTCTATTGCTTTCATGTCCTCTACCGTTTCTGAGATCATCTTCAGAAGTCTCTTAGAAATATCTGACTGTGCCTTCTTCATAAGCGCTTTTGTTATATCAAAAGGTAACAACATTCCTTGTATCTGAGGATGACGAGAGCCTATGGTGTTTGCCGTTTCAGGGTTTCCTTTGACAGGATTTGAAGGAGTACTGAACCTGCTTGGACCATTTTGATTCGACCAGTTTCCTGCAAATGGACCAAACCTATGGATTTCATCTGTCTTCATCTTCTTAAAATTCCTCAAATCAGAGTTTGTGAATCCTCTGGTAGCATCCCTTTCTTGCGACTCCCCAAACGCTCTTTTCAGAGTGTCTTGTGCTTGCTGAACCACATTTGCAGCCTGATTTGTGACATTTCGACTGTCAGGACCCGCCTTTCTTGATAAAGATTCCCACCGAAAACCATCGCTAGCAGAAGGTGTAGTAGGCTCTCTCCCTGAAGAAGTACCATATGAGTTCTTGTTTGTCGGTTGAATTTTGGAACTCCGTTGCTGTTGGTTAGATGAGAGGTTGGCTGGCTTCGGAACACTTTGGGGCTTCGGAACACTTGGAGGCGGAGTTTTCTCTACTGCAATGAAACCCTCACGACAGTTTGGACAAAGCAAGGTCTGGTTAAGATAAACCCTCAGGTACTCATATTGCGTTTTACATCTGTTGCACATTGTCCAGAATGTAGTACTCTCCTTCTGAACCGAAGCTGCAAAGTGAGGAGGATCCATGCGAGATCTATCCATACGCGGAGCTGGCTTAGTTCTAGCCCTAGCATTTGGATATACAGGGTCTCTTACATTTTGGACCCCGTTAGAACTTGGTGGGCGCGGTGGAACCCCGCTCTGTGTTGTTGGGAATCTTTGTTGAGCTCCTTTAACCTGTCTCTTTATGTTATATGAGATTCTCCTAACTTTGTCAGATAGCAGACTCCAAGCTTCCGAAATCAACTTAAACGCACCTTCTGCACCTTTACACTTGTTTTTATCCGGATGAAGCATAAGAGCTAACTTCCGATACTGTTTTCTCACTGCGTCATCATCAGCCAAGGGGTCTACACCAAGGATACCGTACCAATCAGCTTCTCCGCTGATTTGTTTCTCCCCGGAGATATAAACATCAACCGTCATCAACAATTGTTTCAGACCATCCAGGTGAGGATATAAGTTTAGAGCCTTGTTGGCGAATTTCTTCGCCCCATTGTAGTCCTTTTCTGTAACCTTCCTCTCAGCGATATCCATTGCCCTTTTCGCTTCATCCTTGTTGCATTCCATATCCTAGAGAGCGTCACAATATACTTAGTCCTACTGGAAACTTTTCAGAACCGAGGATCTTCAACAGAATCCTCAAAGCTTTCGGCACCTGTCTCAATGGAAAACCAAAGGAGCAAAAGTAAGAACAAATTCAGAGAAATGTTTACAGAAGCACATCACTTAATCTTATTACATGAGTACACATTCCCCCTAACATCTCAACATCCCGGAAACATTAGATTTGTTACCATATGAAGGTTTAAGTAGCTACAAAGTGAAAAACAAAATGCCCCATGAAATTATATAGATGCAGAAACACAAATGCGAAACACTAAGATAAGAGAATCAATCTTATTATGTGGCCTGTACGATCCTACAACCGTAACAACGCCTTTAAAAGAAAAGAAAGAGAACCAATCCTTGGCAATAGGTTATGAGCTAACCATATCAAACCGAAAAAGAAAAATGTGAATTAAGAACAGAGATACACTGATGCACAACCTCAGAAAGGTGAAAGCTTGTGAATCTAGAGCATAATTAAGCACCTTACCAATAAGTAAGAAGCAGATTTTAAATGAATCTAACAACATTTTAGCAGTGATGAAGAACAAAATTGAGAAAGCAACTCAAAGCTATAAACTTTAACTACGATGACAGATCTTCAAACTCTTAACAACTAGAGAACCAAACCTAAACCACAATTCACCTACCCACAAAAGTGTACAATTCGCAGAAGCATTTGAATCTCCTAATCACTACGAATTGAAAATAAACAAAACACTAATCAATGCAAACAATCAAACCAGCTCGAAACCCGCGAAAACTCGAGCAAGTTCAAAAGCGAAAAATCCAAACGGATCTACACACGAAGCGGCACAAAATCAAGCTGCCCAAATTCGCTATTCCAAAGATTCAGGTGGTGTGATACAAACCGAAAACCCTAATCCATTAATGCGAATTCGAAAGACCTAGAAACTGTTTTTGTGTGGAAAGGTAGAAAAACGATACAGAGAAGAAGAAGAAGAAGACAGAATCCATGAAAATAGGAGGAAGCATACCAATCGTTAGATCGCTATTCCGAGGATAAAGAATAAATTTTGAATCAATCAAAACTTTTACTACAAGAGACTCATTTGTCAGATACCCCTTTTTTTTTACAAACCCTACTCAGATTTTTCTTTTTTCTTAAGAACACCCAAAAAAATGTATGTGTCTCGATAATTTATTAAATTATTTTTATCCAAAGTAAAAAACTAACTCAGTAACCATGGTTGACTTAACAATGGTTACTTTAATCATGGTCAATGTAATCATGGTTAAATTAATTTAACCATGATTAAACAATAACCATGGTTAAAGTATTTTTTTTTAGTCCAATCAATCACCAACATTTTATAAAAATTTACAACTCTAAACTCTGTTTTTTCACAATCTTTTTTTCAAATTTCGTTTCTGTTTTACCATACACATCAAAACTAAAATGAGAATGAAAAAATGTATCATTCACAATGATATAGATCAAGTGATATTTGGTGGCTGCAATTGTCCTTTCTTTAAATGCTTCTTGTTGTTGCTGCTGCTTTAAAAAGTTATATAGAGGTAAACTCTTTGCATCATAATGACTCCGTGTAAAAATAAATAACAGAAAGAGCCTCTGTTGCAGATATTCTCTTGGCCGGATCAAACACCAACATTTTATCTATAGTTCAACAACATGAGATCAAAATTTCCAATCACCTTCTTTATTCGTCTCTTCGTAGGAGGTTTTAGCAAGATTGAAGCGTCAAACTCACTCAACTCAGGAATCTGAAACTAGTTGTATTCATTAGGTGAACCACAAACTAAGAAGATATTCTCTAGTTGTGATTTGTGATCACCTCTCACGAGATGGGAAGATTATCGACTTAGAAACCTCAAGCTAGGAAGATATTCTCTAATAGATTTTGTAGCATAAAATAATCAAATTTTATAAAATAAAATTATCTTCATAATTTAAAAATTCACTACAAAAAATATTTTTATCATTCGTCAAGAATGGAGACTAAAAGATAAACTATAATTTTCAAAGTTCAAAATTAGTTCACTTAATTCTTCATGGCTTATCTTGCACATGAGTTTTAAAAGAATGAAAACCAGAAACCAATTAAGTAAATGTATTATCAAGCAAAGTATCACGAAAAGAAGTTGTATACCATGTGAAAAACCACACCTTACCTTGAGAAGAATTAGGCAAAACTCTAATTTATGTAACCAGCATGAGAACAAATTGCTTTAGCAAAATAAAATTAAGTAAAAAAATTGCAATTGAAACAGATAAAACTCTCTAAAAACGATAAATATCAAAATCGTCTAACCAATAGACGATGGTGAAGTGTTGAAAATGTTGAGATTGTTTTGAATATGGATCATGAGATTGTACACATAGCTCGAGAAATAAGATGATATATAAGATCATTTTGAGTTCAGATTAAGCCGAATTCAAAGTTTCTTCGTCAGAATCAAAGTTTTTTGTTCAGAAAGTTGATTAAAGATGTTGCAAGAAGAGAGATTCTAAAAGATCGAATCCATGGAGATTTAGAAAGTAGTGTTCAGAATTTTTTTATTGAAAAATTATGTGTTGATGATAATATGTTATTTATAACTGTATATTAGACAAGTTTTGATGCATCTAGACTCTCCATTTAAACTCATCTTCTTAATTGTCACTAAACGAACAAAAAATTATGTCTACATCCAGATTCGGTATCTGGCCCACTAAACGATCAGCACCCTATTATATCTTTTATAAGCATTGTAGGAATTTCAAGTACCAAAAATAATTTCATATGAAAGTTTTTTTGTAAGTAATGTTGTATACCTAAAACCAAAAATAACATCTCTATTGAGATTACTTCACTAATCATAAGACCACATGATATAGACTATGTGTACCGAAAAAGGCATTTTTCATATATCTCAAATATAGTATACATTTTTAGGGCCTCTTAATTTTTTTAATCATTAGAGTGATTTTATTTTGATTCTCAAAAATAATGACCCAAAACAATCCTTGTTAACATGTTTTTTATAGATTTTTTGATAATGTAAATTAAAAGATTCTTAGTCAAAGAATAAATCTGCATCTCAAACCGAAAAATAAATTTGCATCTCAAACTGGAAAATAAATTTGCATCTCAAATCGAAAAGTAAATCATATAAGATTTGGTAGGTTTATGAATAAATTTTCTGGATTATGTTTTCCAAAAAAACATAAACTGAAAATCCCAATTATATTTAGATCCATTCTTCAATTCATTCGATCATCGTCTTTCTAAAACATCTCCAATTTTCTGTTGTGGCATTGCTTACTGTCTTGTTTTCTTCCATCAACTTAATCTCTCTTCTTTTATTGAACTTGGTTTAGATAGCTTAAATATTTAATTTATATATCAGCTTAACATCTTATACTAATTGGTATAGAATAGCTTTGTTTACAATCATGCCAACTTGATATATTTATTTTTTAATCATTAATATTAGAAACATGCTTCCTAAAACGCATTTCAAGAAAAGAAAAATAAGGAACATGATAATATCATGCATTTGTGAAATCACAATAAGGTGCTGTTTTACAAATTTCTTATAAACCACAGAAATTGGTGAGGTAGATATTGATAGTACATTGATTAAAATGGCGAGTAGAGGATGAAAAGAAAGAAGATGATAAAATCTCTCACTCTTTCCTCTTACAAGTTTAAGGTATTTTGTAAAATTTTCAATATTTCTTTTCTAGACCGAATAAGATATTTACCTAATATAAAAACATAGTTTCTTTCTTTTCTAAGTTCTCAATGTCATCCTCTCTTTTTTCATTTTACGTCTCTCTTTTCTGTTAGTTCTCAGTATCTCATTTCTTGTTTTTTTCTTCTTACAAAATAGTTCTCGTCGACATTTTTGTTCATGCTTGTTATTTTTTTTTTCTAGTCGACATTTGTATTAATACAAGAATAATAGTAGGAGTGAATTCGAAAATCAACATACGGAAATTAACATATGTTTTAAAAAATGACTGGTAAAATGATTTCGGAAGAAAGTTTTTGTTGAGACATTTCCATTTTCACAAATATATGTCTAGCTATACTCCGCCAATGGGATGAGTAGAGAGACTTCAACGAGATCAGGGTTGTTTTCCATACATGTTAAGAAAATACGAGACAATTGCAAAACAATGATACAGTTATTTGCATGTCTTATCTACACGATTCATGAACCCCAGCTACAGAAAGAAACAGACCACTAAGCATGATCTTGTGAAACGAGATGTTAAAGAATTATTGAATGATAATATAGAAAGAAGTGGGAGGAACATAATTAATGGTGTTTTTTCTTCTTTTTTTTTTTTGTTGGTGTGGGAAACACCAACAAACAAAATAGCGCAAAATGAATAGACAAAAATCGAGGAAGGACATGTCAAAGCGTCGTCGTCCTCAAAGGCAGGCATGTGCGTATGCAACACAAAACCAAAACACAAATCCTCACACGTTACAGGTAGATTCCCCACAAAGCACACAACTACTAAAGCAATTTTAATATTTATCTGTCTTGTCTGCACATGCCTCAATTTCGACCTCCCCTGGCTAGCTACCTTACTCACCCGCTTTCTCACCCTTGGTCTCCGGTTCTGTTTCCGGTTTGATATCATCGGTAATCGGTTCCATTCCAGCTTTGGAAATTGACTCGGTTAACGTTTCAGCATTGGAGGTTGATTCGGTAGTTTGGACTCCATCTTCGGGGTTCGGTTCTGGTTCTGATGTAGCCTCCGGGTTTGGTTCAGTACTGGGAGATTCAGACTTGTCATGACGGAACTTAACAACAATGCACGTGATGTTGTCTGCACTGCCACGAGTAAAGGCAGTGTCGGTTAACTTACGGGCAGCTGCCTCAGGCTCCTCCTCGCTCTGAGCTAGGGATACGGCATCCTGAATCCAAACGGGGGGAAGAACAAACATTTACATTCCTGAACAATCCGGAAACAGATGCATGAGGAGGAAATCTATCTCTTTAGTTATATACCTCATTTGGTACAACATCCCATAAACCGTCACTTGCAAGCACAAGAAACTCGGCCTCGTGATCTATCTCTAGATCCTGCAAAATAAACAAAACCTCAGCACTCGAGGATGATATACTATGGACTCGGAGAACGAACATAACACCCTTGGGGGAGAGCATTATGTTGGAGATAGAAGCGGTTACTTGTATCTCGGGTTCAGCAACAACAAATTGCTTCAGCATTCTGTTTCCAAAGGCCCGGGACATTGCCAAGACTCCACCTACCCTCCATGTTCCTGACAAAGGCAAATCCAGATGATATTACTTTAAACCTTTCGCTTACAACGAGTCCAAAGGAGGATACTTAATAACGGGCAGGCCTCAAGAATTCTAGTTTCTCCCTCACAGTGATTGTGTAAAGCGTGAATAACCAGACAAATGCTATGGTTTGCAGGTCAGTGTCCCCTAGAAACTAAATAATAGTATTTAAACCTAAAGCATACCCCAAAAAAAGACAATGATATCGGATTTTTACAAAACTCGTGAAGGAAATATCAAGCATCTTGAGTAGACAATGATCTAACTCTAACTCAGGAGGGCAATCTCTGCAGCTTCGCTATGACATGTTCAGAAGCATAGGGGACACAAAGAGAGTGACGATTTTCCTTAATATCAAATTACCTGCCCACATGATAACACCACCAGCGCTTTCAATTCGCTTTCTTTCATCGCTTCTGTTTGGCTTATGGTCATCAGATAGCGCGATAGCTACAGAACAAAAAAAAACACTTGGTCTAAATATGGCGCCCTTACAAAGAGAAACTTTTTTAAATGATATGCCACATTGTTTTCGAAATACTGACCTTTCCCAGCTTTAGAAACTATTGTCCTTGAGTCTCCTACATTTGCAACATACAAATGGTTCCCAACCAACACAGCAGCAGATGCTGTGGAGCCATCATCTCTGTACGTGTCTTTTTCCGACTCAAGGAATGCTGCATCTGTTTGTTTATATGTTTCACCTGCAAAATTGCTCAAGTTAGAAGGTGAACCGGACAACTTGTATCAAACTGTATGAGCTCATACTACTGAGATTATAACAAAATTTGATGTCAAGAGATATAGAGCGCACTTAATGCCAGCTTGGTGTCTGTCAAAAATTGCGGATGCTTCATAAGATTGTTAAAGAGGTGTAGCTTCAGGTACTCAGCAGCACGTGAACCACCATGACCTGATGATTAAAGCTTCAGAAATTATAAGAGAACAACTAAAGATCAAGTCACCCACATATGACATTGCTTCCCAGTCTATGAAGGCATATTGATAGTTCAGCTGTGCACTGTAGGCTTTAATTTACTACACAGTCTACTAGAATACTGATACGGACTCGGCAGACGCAGCATGTACAGATACGGACTCTAACTAAGGCAATTTAAGATCCTTCTTGAATATAGTAGATTATGGCATAGCATTTATGGTGTGCTTTAGCTCAGCCATGTGGCCATGTCTATGATGAGACATATACAATGATGGTATGGCAAGTTGGAAAACAGACTTCAACACAAATCAAATCTCTTTCACCATTCAACGCTAAGAAAAAGCAGGAAAAACATAGAATCTAACCGTCAAATATTCCAAACATGCTAACTGTTTGTCCTTCAATCTTGGAAGCTTTGACATCGTAGAAGTCTTCCATCGTAGACCTTTTCCCTCTGAAACTACAGTACCCACAGCTCAAGCTCCCATCGTCACTGTCATTACACATAATAACAAGGACCATTTAGGGAAAAAAACAAAAATGTAAAAGAGCAGAATACGATATTTCTCTAAGTATTTGCTAGATTCACTGTAACCATAACAGACAAAAATGAGATCTACTCACTTTTTCCACCCGCCACCAATGTATCCGCCATCATCAACTTTCTCAGGCGGCATATCAACCATGGAAACACGTTTCTCACCGGCAGAAGAATCGACCATCATTTTCGCTGCAGTGGTTCTAAATCCGAAAGCAAGACTAAAGTTCTTCTTAATATAGCTAAACTGATTTCTTCCTTGAGCCAACACACCAATATGACCAGCCTGAACAATGACACTCCTTATGAGACTGCTGCATACCATCAGGCAGGTCTTACCTTAAAAAAAATCAGTTTCTCCAATGCAGGAGCTGTGTACACAGACAGATACAAAACAAAAACAGAAAGAAAAAAAACGATACGTCAAATAGATTTAACTGTATCCCGAAAGATATGATTCTTAAAATCAGGAAACCAAAATCCATAAGAAAAAAAAGATTTGATTAGATTGGATTCGAGCTACTTGAACAACACAGAACACGATCATCGTCTACGCTATAAAATCAGATCCTAGATCCCTGCGATAAACCAATTTAAGATAACAAACCGTATCGATACGGATAAACTGAATTCTCAACCTCGAACTGATGAATGAAAACTAGATCCTGTGTATTCAGAGAGTGAGATGAGAGAACTCAATCCGCGAATCATAAACAATGACGTAAACGATCCAAATCTTAGTTTCCTAAACAATCCGATTCACCAAATTGCGAACAAACGAGACGTATCAAAGTATAGAAATACTAACAGGTATCTTCACGAATCGACGAGGTAAAGAAAAAAAATCAAAATCAAAGGATCTGTCGAACGGAATCTCAGAGCTCTGACAAAAGGAATCGAATCGGATTTAAGTAATGAATCGGGAGGAAAAAAACACGCACGGATCCGAATCTGAAGAGCTGGAGGAAAAATTTGCTTCCACGAATCAGCTTTTTGGAGCTTCCATGGAATCTGAGAGAATCCAAGAGAGAAGGAGGATGGGAAGCGAGAGAGAGAGAGAGAGAGTGGGGCTGTAGTGAGAGAGGAGAGAGAGATGATGGCACCGAACAGAAGCGGCAACGTGGCACTACTCATGCATCCTTGGTTTATATACTTAGTAGCTTTTTTGAGGATTCTTTTTTTATTGGATTACCTCACTTTATTAACACAACTAATCAACTTTTCTTTTTTTGTATTACTAACAAATCATCTTTTTCGTTGCTTAATCCCTATCATTTAATATGGTTCATCTCTAATTTAATTAACTTTATGAGTAATATTTTGTATTGGGATTATTTTCTTCATTTGAATCCACCAGTGGGAAAAAGTATTTGTACATTCACTTTAGAGTCTCTTCACTTTATGTGTTTTCTCAAATTTATAAAGCTGCAATTGTGATTAACAAAATAAACGTTATTATTTTAAGTGGAACATAGGTATCAGAATAGTTATATGTGCATAACCATAATAAGAAAAGAAAAAACTGTTATTTATGTTTGATTATTGTGTTAAGTTGAACAAATATTTCATTCCAAAATATAAAAACAATATCGTAAGATGTGGAGAAAATACCACAAAAAATGTTTCTTTATTTTAGTATGCTGTATGCAGAGACAAATAGCAAAGAACACAAGAAATTCAGAGAGAAAATATTGGAAAGAGAGTATCAGAAATTCTAATCAATTTGGATATAAGTATGATAAATTTGGGTTTATATATATGTCCATGATCAAGTTTGAGAGCTTGTAAATGTAGGAGAATCTCTGAAAACAAACATAACTATACTCAACCTCTCTGTCTCACATGTGTACAGCTTTAAATGAACAAGACAACAGAAGATGACACCAATAGGAGGATTTGCATTCCTGCGTAATATCTAGCACGCATCAAAGTACATGTACTGCCAAGAGATTTTTATTTTATCACACGAGAAGCCCAACTGTTGATTATTGAATAAATCCAAAAGCTTACTACTGTTACTAATTATGGTAAGGTCACAAGAAATATACAGCTCATATATATGTATTTAATACGTAAATCCTATACTTGTATTTCTAGTTCAAATCCGAAAAAACCATTGCTTGAATCTCAAGACATTATCTAATTAACCTTTTGTTAGAACATGTGCCACATGGAAAATGTTCGACTGAACTCGTTCAGGAATGAAATAATAGTTAAGACTAAAGAGTAACATGTTTCATTCAAGAGTGAAAGATTGAATGAACCCAGAGATATGTAGTTCCTACATTATCATAGTATGTACTATGTAACTGGAACTGCAGGGAGTGGAAACCATGTTTCTGACATTAGAGGACATATACACCTCGTATATGGATGAAAATAAAATTAGAATTAACTTCGAAAAACAAGGCATAATATCATAATTAGTAAAATCAGGCCCATATGCCAAAACAAAAAGAACAGGCCCAGATACCAAAGCAGAAAAAGGCCCGTAGGCGTTTCTAATTTTTCTACAGGCACGGGCCTGTCGCAATACAAAAGAAAGAAACAAAAATAGATTAATAAATGTCTTTTGCCTATAATTAATAAAAATTTACAGATGGGAAGATAGTGACCTGGTTTTTATGTTGACTCTCGTATCTTCCATATTCAAAGGTCTTACTCGTTTTTGTTAATATTCTAATCAATTAAGAAAACAGTTGACTTTATTCTCGGATATTTGGATTATGAAGTACGTTGTTGTATAGTTCGATGGAATATGACAAAATCGTGAGACTGCTCTTTACAATCCGACGGCTGAGAAACGGAAGACAATCGTACGAGAAGGGACACGACACAGTCAACGGTCTCTATTCGCACTTAGAGCATCTCCAACCCATACTCTATATCTTCAAATTTGAAGTTTTT